>CAIGRQ010063683.1:0-19917 GCA_903798375.1 Fraxinus sp. D2006-0159 | reverse complement strand
AATTAATGGGTGTCAAACAGGGCTAGGTCTCACTCGTCAAATAAAAATCAACAATAAAGACTAATTTTTCAATTTTAATCCGATTTTAATCTCTACAAAACGCGCTGCTAATCATACTTCTCCCTTCATGAGCACACAAGAAAGAAAACCCATGAAAGTGCAAGCACAAAATCACCAACAAGCTTCCTTGGCCAAACGTTAGCTAAATCGTCCAGTCTCCTCTCAAAGTACACCCTCCAGAGGGCCATTGAGAGATGAAGAAGAATACACCCTTTAGCGAAAATGCATTGGAACTCCCTGTCCTTGATAAAAGCCACCATGAACAGCAAACTCCCAATCACAACCAAAAGCAACCCAGCAAATGAATCAGAAATCTGAATCAACAACTGATCATGTGAAGTTGAACCTAACAACTTCATTGCTGTCTCAGTTCCATGTCCAAAAACAGAGATTTCATTGAGGTAAAACATTATCAAACCACCACAAGTTAAAGCTATAAGTGAGTGCAGCGTGCAGATAACGAAAAACCCAGACGATCCCATTTACCGGTTCAAATGGAAATTGAAGTCTTGTTTTGAGTAAAATGAGGTTTCAAGATTCAGAAGTCAGAACCTTGGCCCGAGGTTAAAAGCGATCTGTATCCTCATTTGGCTGAGACACTGAAAATTTCAGCTATTTATAGTTCAAACTTTAAATACCAAAATGAAGAACAACAATTGGTAAAAATGTAGCTCAATTACACAATACTGTGATCTGAAATCGGGAATTGAAATTCCAAACCATAGATGATGGCAATGATGTCTATTTTCGATCCATTCCTGAATATCTTTGAAACTGAAGAATATATAGTGCGATCCATTTGAAGGAAAGAGTGAATAAACAAAGCCCCATATGTATTGAGAATTTCGATGTAAAAAGGGATTGGGATTCTGAAATTGGGAAACTGCCAACCCTACGTTCACGGGGCAGAAGCAGAAGGCCGGTGACAATTAGCAAAGTTCCATTGATAAGTGTGCATTTGAATTGTGAGTTCTTGTCTGCTCGGGCAAAGGGCCTGTTTGGCTGGATTTATGCGTTTGCTCCCGTTTCTAGGAGTAGAACTTCGACTTCCTCCAAATACCAAATACTGTCGTAAGCCAACTTTCTCTAAACATTCTTTAGTCTGTTTGACATGACTTTTACTTTCTGTAAAAGAGCTTTTGAAAGAAGCTATCATAATTTTTATTTGAAAATTAATTTTTTAAAGATTTTCATATTTTGAGAGTACTTTTAAAAAAAGTTACATTTAACCAACTTTCTCTAAGAGCTTGTTTGAGCCTCCATGAGAATGTGTGGTTAAAAATAAAGGAAAAGCTTTTGAGTTGTGTATAATATTATTTTATTGAAAAATGTGTAGTTGAAAAGAATAGATAAAAAAATGTATTTTGAAATATATAAGGATCAAACAAGTTAAAAAAAACTCTTCTAATTAACAGAAGCACTTCAATAAAATTAATAAAAAATGTTCAAAATTAGCTTTTAAATCTCAAAACCTTCTTTCGACTTTTCAAAAGTCATGCCAAACGGACGGTAAAGTTCCTTGAAAACTAAGTCGGGATGTCTAAAAATCTGGAATAAATCCTTTTGTTTATATATATTATTAACTCCCTATTTGGTACATATTAAAACTTAGATTTTAATTTAACTCAAAGTCAACAATTCATTTCAACCACTTATTTTATGAATTCCACAATTTTTTAACTACAAATTTCATCAACTCTTATCAAAATCTAATAAAATCTCAGTCAAACATGGGCTAAAAATATTTTTGTTAGCAACTTCCCATGGAAACTAATAATTTTGTAGTGATGTTTTCTGAGCTTTTATCTTGTTGTGGACAACACTATTCTTTCAACTCTTTTTCCTAAAAAAATCACAAAAAGTAGTGTCAGATATAAAAGTCATATATTTTGCTCCCATTTGATATAGCTTTTTTGAAATTATAAGTTAATCAAATTTTATTTTAATCACATGTTTCATTGAATTCACAATTTTTTATCAATTATTTAACTTTACTTGTCATGGAACATACGAACTAATAATCTCAAAAAGCTTTGTCAAACAAGGGTGAAATGAGCTTGTATCAATAATTTTTTCTTTTTCATTATATTAATTCAAGTTTAATTAAAATCTCAGTTCGGTCACTAGAGTTGTCATTCCATCCAAAAAAGTTTGATGGAAAATCTTCACCATTTGGCATATTTCTCTACTCAATAACGTCTACTTAGATTCACTCTGAAAAACATTAGCCACAACATCTACTTTTAATTGATAAAGTAATGACTAGACATGTACCAACATATTAATAATTCTTGAACAATTCCTCTTGTACAAGGAAATTGTTTACAGATATGTTATGCGCGTTACACTGACATCACCTATATGGTCTGTTTTTACTTTTACAACTTTCAATTAGATGTTGCCCGCGTAATCCGGTATTCGGCTTGGGGACGGAGCAAGGGACTTCTTCATGGGGCGGGTATGGGTAACAAGGGTCTTGTCCCATTTAATTTTATTTTTTTAAAAAAAAAATCAATATTTTAAATGAAAAATTTCACGAAATTTCATTAATTCTAATAGAAATGACAATTAAAATTATCTAAGAAATATAACAAACAATAAAAACTTTTGTTTACCAAATATATTTGAATAATTCAACTTTAAAAAGAAATAAATTACTTAAAAACTTAATAAATTAAATGGATGTGGGCAAAAAAAGAAAGAAAATTAAACGGGTAGTAAATGGGCAAGGGCCCTACCCTGCCTCATCATAAGCGAATAACGGGGATGGGGAAATTATCCGGTGAACCAACTCCGACCTGCCCTCTTGCCATCCTAGCCATGTATTGTCTATGAAAAAATTCCCATTATTGAAGATGTACAAGTAGCATGGTTGATAATTCGTTGGGCTTTGAAGATAAGACTTGGCATGGGGCTTCACATTGCGGCATTCTTTCCATGAAATTGCAAGGCCCTTTTTTGTGGGCCCAGCCCAATTTCCAATCAAAGCGAGTCAAACACTATCCACAGAGAGTCAACAAGATCCACGGGTCTGATTGGAATAAAATTGGGACCCATATACTATTTCAATTTCTTTCCATATGAGTGACAACACCACAGTGCAACACATCATTCTCAAATCAAACCAAACAAAAAGATCTTCCATAGTTTGACAAATATGTCACGGTTAGGGCATATTTATAATTCATAGAAGTCTCAGGGGCAATACCGGAATACTAGTCAATTCCAAGTCATACAATACAAAACTATAATTCTGCACAAGTTATATACTACATCGCAACCACACAATAACAAAAAACCAACTCACTTTCATTGGGCCAATCAACAATTCATCCAATGATATACTTCCACGTTGCAAATTTCTCCACAAGTAGTTGTAACGATTGTACTGTTAAACTTCCCTTCCTGCATAGGATAGATAACTTACATAATAAGGCTCGAAGGACTCTCGTTATTGGCTAATTTTTCCTTCCCTACAGTTCCTTTACTTATAGTATTATACTGTATACTATCTCTCTGTATATCTGTATATATATATGTATATGCTTATATTTAGGTAATCGAAGTCTGAATTTAATGATCGAGAGTTCAATGGACGTTGAAATCGGAGATTTGGCTTCACAAGAGTCTGTTTCGAACAAGCTAAAACAGAGTGAGGTATGCCCCTAACCCCACACCACCCACCGTCAAACAATTAATGTTCCTTTTCCGAAAGTTTTGATTTTTGGGTTTTTGATATCTGGACGGATTTTGATTTTGACATCTTGTGATCGATCGTTTTCTTGGTGATTGATTTTTCAATGTTTTTAAGGTCTGATTGTGAGTGTCGGATTTTAATTGTGTGTTTGTGGATTTGTTTATTTTTTTTCTGCATAAGTTATGTAATTTAGATTCTGGGTTTTGCGCCAACGATGGAAAATTGAGAAATTAGTTGAAAAATTAGTGAATTGGACAAATAATCGATCAAAATAAGGCGGGCTCTATATGAAAACACGATTGGAGAAAATACTGTATAGGGTTAATTCGTCTATAAGTGTTTACTGAAAAAAAAAAATACATGTGTGTGTGTAGTTACAAGGCTAATAATTGTGGTAACTGTTGATGTTTATGTAACTACATAACTTACAAGATTACAACAAAATAAAATCTGAAAATGGTGATTTACGCCTACTCCTTATGATGATGTCTTTATCTTGCCTGAAAGATGGTGGGCTTATGAGGTCGTCAATTTTGGATTGAAGGCAGTAAAGTTGGAGGCAAGGTTGTGGTATGGTGAGGGAGTTATCAATTTTATTGGAGGACAAAACATGAGAAAATATGCAAATTGCCATTTTGATCTTCTTCGTGAATAAAATGAAAGTCAATGCTTCATGCAAGAGTGGAATATAGGATTGTAATAGAGATAAGTGGCACTAACATTGCACAATATATCATGGGGTGTTGTCATAGTGAAAGAACTCAGTACACAAAATAAGGAAGAGACATAAAAGCTTTTAACTTTGTGGAAGCAACTGCACAATACTGGCTTTAGTTAATCTTTTCATCGTTTCAGGGAGCTTTGGGACCTGGATTGGACCCAAGTCCAACCCTCCAAGGATTAAAAGACAAGCTAAAACTTTTAAAAAAAATTCATTTTTGGCTTTTTTTGCTTTTTTGTGGAGGATCTAAATTCCAATTTCTTGGAATGAGCATACTGCAGCATCAGAAGTTAGCTTTAAAATGATCGCTTTTTTACAATTTTACAGACAGCTGAGTGACTAATTATTTAATAATAACTAACTATCTTTCATTTATAGGCATATATAATATCTCATTACTAGAAGGGTGAACCATTGCGTGTTATATAATGTTTTAAAACCCAGCTGGCCTTTGAATTGAAAAAGGTAATGGGTCAAGGGTCGGAGGTACTATGATATCAAAGATATTCATAACAACATAGTGTGATATATCTCAAGGCTGAATCACTTCTTAACTTGCTTCCAGGTTTGGCAGTTAACTGTGCCACTTCGGCCCCTGACATGCCTCAATTTTCATTTCTTATGTTTTGTTCATTTTCTCTCATTAAGAAGTTTGTTCGCATGCGTACATGCATGCATGCATATTACTCCTTTTGGTGCTTATTCATTTTTCTCATGTAGTATTGTGATTGTTATGTGTTTCATCTATTTACTGCTGAGTGCTGTGGCCATTTCTTTTATTTCCTGGCCTTAATTTTCTCTCTGTCCCCCTTTCTAGGAGGCTATGGATAATGATATGGAGAATTCTACTAGTTTAGCTGGTTCAGCATCTGGATCTCTTAAGTCGGACAATCTTAATGGTTCACATTCCGACATGTCATATGAGGAAAATGACAATGATGGTGAAGATGCAACTGATGATGACTGCAATATTTATGGTGATGGTGATGATGATGATGACTATATGTATGATGAAGACGATGTTGATGATTATTCGAGTTTGCAGGCACAATTTGATAATGTGGATTTGCCTACCGGGGTGGAGGCATCGGTTTCTTGGTTAAATGATCCTGCTCCAGGTTCAAATACTTCGACTCCTGCGAGTGTTCCAGTGGAAGGTGGCACAGTGAGTCTCCCTGCAAGTGCACCAGCACATGCTCCTTCGTTTCCGGCTTGCTGCAAAACTGAGGCCATTGCTTCAAGCAGTTCATTCGTTTCTGCAGAATCGAGCAGTAATGAGAAGGGAAAAGAGGAAAACAAAGTTGAAGTTATGAAGAAGTATCTAGATTTCAAACAATTTGACGTTGTTGATGATTGTTCTGATCATCACTATAACAAAACGGGCTTTGAAGGACGACAGGTAGCTTCGCATTATAGAAAGCACGTCTTATGTTTTGTCTTTCTATTTGTGAACATACCTGTAATTTTCACTTGCACGCGTACTTGTATATGCTAATTTTGTAGCATATCTTATCCTGGCAGCCCCCCAAGGCATGGAGCAAGAAAATTCAGGATGAGTGGAAAATTCTAGAGAAGGATTTGCCTGGTAAGTGAGAAAGAAAACAACTTTTTAGCAGCGTATTACCATTTTTATCATTCCCTTTTCGTATTATTATCTGGTCACGCTCTTTGTGGGGAAATTAATTGCCTTAATGTTCTTATGTAGAGCCGGTTTGATTTACATCTTTTGAGAGTATATAAAGTGATTTTTTTGAGAATGTGTGGTTAAAAAGTAGAGAAAAGTTATGGGTCCACGTGCATAATTATTTTATCAAAAAAATATGTGGTTGAAAATGAGTTTGAGAAAAATGAGTTTTATAGAATCTGTAAACAGGGGCGTAACTGAAGGAAAATTCAAGAGCATCCTACAGTAGCAGGGGAAGCCAATTAATAGTTTTATTTGAACTTTTTGCTGCAACTGATTTGCAAATGAATTTAAATAACTGAGATGGCCTTTGATAACATAATTTTAAGTACATAGCAAGATTAAACATGTTTGGAGTTTGGAAATCTAAATATTCCCCTGTTTGGGCTCCATTTGGAGTTTGGAAATCTAAACATGCCCCAGTTTTGGGCTCTATTTTTCCAAAATTTCATTTTTCACTCACACATTCTCCCATAAAATAATTTTACACGTAAACTCAAAACTTTTTCTTATTTTTTAACCACACATTCTCCAAAAAATCACTATTTTAAAACACATTTTCCTCCCAAAAATGGGGCTCGAACAGGGGCTATATAACTTATAATAGTTAGACCCTACTAATCTTCATTCAATTTTTAGCCAAAGTGCCGAATTTTTCCCTCAATAAAGAACAAAACCTAAAAAAACTTCAATGTTTTTTTGTGTGTGCATATCTAATAAATACGACATAATATCTAAGAAATGTGTCAAATATCTTATATATTGATGAAGTACTTCAAATATACAATTAATTGAATAATACTATAAGAAATTTTAATTTCAATTGTTTCCTCTCTGCTTTTGTATATAAATGCACGGCATATTTATATTATTGTTGTTTAACCTATAAAATATGTGATATCCTATTTTCCTATGAATTTGTTGTTGTTATATGATGTATTTTTTTGTAAAATGAATTAAGTAGTATACAAGTGTTTTGACAGTATGTAACTAAATTCCGTGGTTAACGTTCAGTTACCAAAAAAAATTTCCTGTGAAAAATCTGTACTTATTCTGATCTTCACTCAATATTTCTGTTTTATCTAACCACGAAGCTTGTCAACAGATTTTGTATAAGAATCTTTGTTTATGGCAAAAATGATTCAGCCCTGTAATCTTGGATGGTTACCCCAGTCTACCATGTGGAAGTGGAAAATATAATTTATGTAAAACTTAGGAAGCTCGTAGTTAACACTTTTCATATGTGCTTTCTATAGTACTTCATTTATGATGAACCATATTGTTAGGTGCAAACTATACACAAGCGCACGGTTGTCAAGTTTTATAGTATAATAATGAAATGGCTTAATAGCATAAAACGTCCATACGTTTGACAATTCTTGTGGAAAACGTCCTTGCGTTTCATTTTTTTGCATTTTCGTCCTTATTTCAACATTTCATTATGGAAAACATCATTTTAACCATTTTAACGTAAAATGACCAATATACTCTTATATGTAAATAAAACAAAAAAAAAAATCTGTGAGTATGCACTAAGTAAACCCAGCGCTTAATAGCACAAAACGTCCCTACATTTGATACTTCTTGTGGAAAACGTCCATACGTTTCATTTTTTATTATTATTTTTTTTTTTTGCATTTTCGCCCTTATTTCAACGTTTCATTGCGGAAAACATCATTTTCACAATTTTTAACGTAAAATGACCAATATGCTTTTCTATTTAAATAAAACAAAAAAAGAGAAGAAAAATAAAGAACAAATTGCAATCTTACTCCTAAACTTTTTTAAAAAGTACAAATGAGTCCAAATAAATTATTAAAATATTAAAAATAACCAAAAATAAAAATAAAAACTGTTTCTCTCCTCTTCTTCTCCTCCCCCTCCCTCAGCATCCTTCTCCACCACCACCACAAGAAATCTTTCCCCATTCTTAACTAAAACCCATATGACATATATATAAACCATAAATCAAAATATGAAGGGTGAGTTTGACAACACAAAACTACAACATTAAAGTTCATGAAAAATCCAGAAGTTATTCTAGTATATGCGACCGAACATACTAGTTCAAAACAATGGAGATTCATATGGATCTAGAGATAGGAGCAAAGGAAAGAAAATTACGAACATACTAATTTAAAACTGTTATTAAGTTTGATAATTTTCTTTCATAACAGAATGAATCCCATGATTCACCCTTTCCTTGCTGTATATTACTTCATTGTCTCACCTTCTAAGAAACAAAAGAGACACACATGAAGACATATTGTCCTCATAAATGTCATGAATGATTTTGGGGGAGGGAGCTAAACTCCTTTTAGGACGATTATTTCCAGAAACCCAAAAAAGTTCAAGATATCGTTAACATTTTCAATTAGAACCAAGAAAACCATCAAAAATCAGAAGGACCAAAGACATGTAATGTGTAAATATGTATTATCTTCTTACCCTGACAAGTGGTCTAATAACCCAAGAACCCTTCTCAATCAAGCATCAGGTCATGTGAGTGCAAAAATTAGGACACCCAAAACAAAACCCAAATAGAAAAATTCCTTGACATCCATAAATACTATAACTTTCCTTGGGTGTTCTGGGAAATGGGTTTTAGTTAAGAATGAGGAAAAATTTCTTGTGGTGGTGGTGGAGGCTGAGGAGAGAGACAGTTTTTATTTTTATTTTTGGTTATTTTTAATATTTTAATAATTTATTTGGTTGCACTTTTTAAAAACGTTTAGGAGTAAGATTGCAATTTGTTCTTTATTTTTCTTCTTTTTTTTTGTTTTATTTAAATAGAAGGGTATATTGGTCATTTTACATTAAAAAATGATGAAAATGATGTTTTCTGCAATGAAACGTTGATACAAGGACGAAAATGTAAAAAAAAAAGAAACGTAGGGACGTTTTCCGTAAGAAGTGTCAAAACATAGGGACGTTTTGTGCTATTAAGCCTAATGAAATAGAATGTTGAACCCACAGGAAATGATAATCAAATTCTTACGAAGTACTATAATCAAATAGCCAATGTTTTATCTAGATAATCAAATTTTATGATCAATATTTCTAACTAAATCTACGGTGAAAATTTGACTGAATCAACATTTGAAAACAAGTTTTAAGGATTAGGTTATATGAATTGAGCGTAGGGTTTTGATTTCATCTAACTATCAACTATGTTTCCCAATTCTCTAGTAATCTCCAATTGATTTCCCCAAGTTTATAAGCATGAACTGTAATATAATTATACTCTCTCTCGAGTGCCAAGCAAAAATTATTCATAGAATTCAATTTCAATATCTCCGTTCCGAATAAAAAATCTATAAATTATCAAATTTTATGGTTATTCGTGGAAACGCTTCAAAGGATGTATATTATGTATCGAAATCTATAATATCTTAGGTTGTGTTATTTTATAATCAATTCAAATTTCTCTCCCTCGAGTGCTGAATCTTAAGCTTCAAATCATTCAATCAATGGCCAGTTAATTGAAAGCATTAAATATTAATGACACAAATAAATTTAATAGAAAACCTCAAAGAAATAACTATAAAAATAATACATTGTCTAAAGTATCGATTACATCAAACTCTATATGAGAGATTTAGTTCATGATAGAAGGACAAGATAGTCATGATTAATAACATAAAGAAGAAAAGAGATAAAAACTGTTTTTTGGAGTTTAAATCAATCTTCTTCTCGTTGTTGTTTTCTCTCTTGCTTTTGCTTCGTCAAAGTGTCCTTAAGAATTGTATTTATGCCTCTTGAAGTACTAGACGAGTTGGGGTTAAATTGGGCTTTTAAACGGACTAAAAAAGTAAAAACCTTAGCGGAAACAGCGTTTAGCACCTAGGTGCTACAATATGGCGCCTAGGCGCCGTGTAAGATTTTTAGCTGGCGCCTAGGTATCGTGTAAGATATTTTAGGCCTCTTTCTTTGCATGGTTTCAATTCCTCTTCTCCTTGGTTCATATCGACACTACTCTTTGGTTGTTTCAAACTCATTTCCCACCAATTCACTTATCCTATAACACAATACTAAAACACACATCAAAACATTCTAAAAACTCTTAAGAACGAATAATTTATCAAGTTTAAATGGTACTAAATGCGTTAGTTAAACACACTCATCACATATTATTTGTGCATTTTTATATCTCAGGAGGAGAGATTATTTTGTAATTTAATATGAGATATTTTGGTAGTAGAAATTAGTTAGATAATGGAAAGTCAACTTGTTAATTAGTCATAGTGCAAATGTGGTGCACTGCATCTAAAATCTTGATTGAATGTAATTTTGTGGCTCTCTTTAGCCCCATGTCTCTTATCCTTGAAAGGTTTTTCTCCGCTAGTAGGTGTCAAAATTTTTGTAACGCCCCAAATTCTGACAGCTTGACGCGTTACAAAACATGAATTTCTTAAAATGCTTAAAATAATTAATTCCAATATAACGAGAAATTCAATAAAAATTGACAACCTTTAATAAAAGATCTATTAAAATATGTGGAATGTTTTGGAATCTTATTATGTATCAAAATATTGATAAAAACTAATTTATAACATGCGATTGAAATGGGACTAATTGGAATAATAATGTTACTCACAATTTAGTCTAAGCGCCTTTTTGGCTCTCGTTAAAATTATAATTCATTTTTCTCTCTTCTTATCAACCACACACATTCTCCAATAAAATAATATTACACGTAAACAAAAAAAAATTCTTCTTTTTTAATCACACATTTTTCGAAACAACACTATTCTAAAAATTATAATCTCAAATAATAGGGGTCAAACGGGGGCTAAATCTAAAAAAATAATCAAATGCTTTTAAAAATTCTAATGTTTCTAAAAGTTAAAAGTACTTTATAACGAGGATCCATTAGTCCAATAGCACATCCATCCACCACCGTCCAGTATGCTAATATGCTAATTTTCACCTGAAAAAATTTGTAAATAAGGAGGGACGAGTATAACGAATTATACCCAATGAGATGGTTGCTACTCCACATTCAAATCAAACATGAAATTATGCATACTCTCTTACCAACATAAAATGAGAATTATCGCACCATGAAAAAAATAATTCTAGCAAGCGCTGCAAAATAACGTGAATGCTAACTGATATCCGAAGGTACGCCTTAAATTGTATCATGATTTCTCCCGAAAGAACCCTGAACTGAAGTAATTAAATTCATACATAACAATGTATTCGAAAAGATGTGGACAGACCACTAATAGCACTGAGCATCACACCTTTTGAAGATAAATGTCGAAAACAAAATTGCAGAAAACGAGATTCTTTATTTCAAATCCAAAGACTTAATATGTTAGAACCTTTTTAGTTTCCAAAATCTGTATTTTTATGTTAATAAGGGGGGAGAGAGAGGGAGAGGGAGAACGGCTACTGGGTAATTTGCTGGAGAAAAATTGGAGTGAGACAGCAAGGCAATATCAAGCCTTCATATAGTTGTTCGGATTGAAGTCTTTTAAAGGGTTTAGGACTTTTAGTTAACTCTATCATCTCAAATCAAAAGTGATTAGTTTTAAATTTGAATTAATATTAGATTATGTTAATAATATCGATAATGTATAAATATTAAAGTCTCCTAGAATTGAACAACTATTATTTTATTACTCAATCTTATGTCGCTTGTATAGTGACATTGACTGCAAAGAGAAGAAAATGTGTCCTACCTTAGTTGTATTTGAAGTATTCTGATTGAGATTGATTTTTGATACTGGTGTTTAGTGATGGGTTTAACTAATTAGGATAATAAAAATATAAGCTCCATTCCTATTCAAATACACGAAGGTTTTAACTAGTCAATATTCATTTCATAATTATCCATACTTAAAACTAGATAAGTTTTTTCTAAAACTGTTAGGGTTCGTTTGAATTTAAAGGTGAAAAATGGGTGGAAAGAAAATGTTTTATAGGGAATTGAATTGTTTAGAAATTGTTTTATTGGGTATTGTAATTAATTGTGTTTAATTGGTATAATTTTTCACCTGAAAAATGTTGAAAGTTTGGTGTCCGTTTTGCTTCGTTTTTTTATGAAAATGGTCAATTAAAATGATAATTTTTTCTACCATTGGGTCTAGAATTTGTTCCAATTGCGAAAAAAAATAAAAAATAAAATTACCATANAAAAAAAAAACTGGAAAATCTTTTACCACCAAAAAGGCAAGAAAACAAATTCAACAATTTCTTAGAAAAGAGGCGCATGAGGAAGCAAATTGGAAAACCAATTCCCTAGAAAATTTCACCTATCAAACACTACTTTTGTTGGAAAAAGCAAAAGTTTTCCAACTACCCTAGAAAACAGTGCATTTCAAACACTACCTTATTGGCTGGAAAACTGTTTTAAGGTAAGGTGGTTAATTATTTAAAATTTCGTTTATATGTTGTTTCTATTATCGACCCTAATTTAATTCGAGCTTATCAAAAATATATTTCTCGAACCTAATATACATGATTAATTACGACCTATCAAATGAGTCCAATAATGCTATAGTAATTTAGTCTAAATCGATAACTAATATTATTAATTGAGCAGTTTTCTTAATTGGCTCTAACTCGAGCTTAGCTTATCCAAAATAATTTTTTTTATTCCATAATTCGCAATTTATTGTGAGCTTCAAAATAGGCCTAATATTGATATGGTAATTCTAACTTCTTAAATAGTTAACTGTTTGGCCCAATTAAATAAAAGTATAAAATTAAATACTTATTTTAACTTTAGTCCCTCAACTATTAAGGAAAAATCATATATATCTATTTAACTATTGGGCATAACAAATTGACTTGCATAACGATTTGACTAGACATGGCATTTCTATCAATTGGCAAATAAATTATATGCAACGTAACTCGTAAAATTTCGGGGTTCTACATTTTTTGTTGATGATAATATTAGTTGGTCACTTGGACTTTTTCATGGAAACACGGCAAACCGTGACAATATATTTAGAAATTAACAAGCCAGGCTCTACTTATTCTTCATAGGTTCTGCTGAAATAGATCTGGAACCTATTATGCAAGGAATTTAGTCATAAGAAAATTACTGGCTGATATTATTTGATCTTGACTGACTTTCGCACTGTTTTCTCTTTATGGTTTGACAAATCATAATACCCACTGGTGTTTATGTAGATTGTTTTATTTTGTATTGTCTGATACTTGTATAGAAGATGCATATTAGTTTGAAATGTGAGTGAAATCACATATCTATGTCGTTCTCTTTGTCAATAATCTCTTTTGCATCTTTGGGGATTACACTGAACAACATGTAACCCTCTGCCCCCTTTGCCTCTGCAGAAACGATATACGTAAGAGTTTATGAATCAAGGATGGATCTCTTGAGGGCTGTTATTATTGGACCACCAGGCACTCCCTACCACGATGGTCTATTTGTCTTTGATGTTCTGTTCCCTCCTACCTATCCAGACATACCACCAGTATGTATTTCGAGAGGACAGCTTTGTCTTAAATGCTACTTTTTGCTTCGTTTGGTATTTGAAACACGTTTATTGTCCACTGATTTTTGAAATGATCCTTGATAGATGGTTTACTACTATTCTGGTGGCTTGCGACTAAACCCAAACTTGTATGACTGTGGAAAAGTCTGTCTCAGCCTTCTCAACACTTGGACTGGTCAAGGAAATGAGAAGTGGGTGCCAAATTCATCAACAATGCTGCAGGTCTTGGTGTCTATTCAAGCTCTTATTTTGAATGCTAAGCCCTTTTTCAACGAGCCTGGGTATGAATCGAGATATGTTGGGGCAGAGGGAGAGAGGAAAGCCAGGTCATACAATGAGAATGTATTTGTCCTATCCTTGAAAACGATGGTGTACACTCTTAGGAGGCCACCAAAGGTATGATTCAAGACTTCTTGTCAACAACATTCTCATTTTAGTTCAGCATGGCTACTTTTGAATGAGGTGATGTTTATTTTGTTTCATGTAATGGCCAATTACTTTTATAAACTTCGGAACAAATGCTTTTCTTAGGTCAACATCGAGAATTAAGCTGCCTTAGTTAAACTTTTGGATTCATTTCTCTTAATGAAAAAGTTTTCCTCTGTAGAGAGTGCGCATTTCAGTCCCCTACCTTGAAGTTTACAAATACCCTTCTTTTTTTAAATTCAACTCTTTAACAACTTAAATTTTTAGATTATGTGGTTTTAGGTTAGGTTTTGTGTCCAACTCTCGTCTCCGCCCATTTGTAAAGAATTGTATCAAAGCAGGCTAAAGATCTGGTTCGAATTTCATCATCACCCATTAATGGAAATTGTGCACGTCAAATCTTTGATAAAACAAAAGTTCACTTGCATGTGAGGGCGTGTGTTGAAGATAAATTTTAAATGAATAAAAATGTCCCCTTTTCTAACGGTTTAAACATTTAGACGACGTAGTTTAACATTGGGAATTAGTAGATATGTTTGATGCTTAATCAAAAGATGTATATTTTGAGTTGCGTCTCTTTGTTTCGCCTCGAGTATTATTTATGCTCTTCTAGTCCACAAGTGATGGCTTATGGTACATATCCATTCTTCTCCTCCATGTTTTTCTCCGGGTGCTGTCTGTTGAATCTAATAGGCTCCTGTTATTTAAAATGACTGATACCATCACTTCTAATCCTAGAAATTCTGTAGGTGCTTGGTCAATCTCCCTTCTAAGACGTTAGCAAAACCTCAGAAGGTATATTTGATCATAAAATGATTTTGTTTGGGTTTCAACTTTTCCCCCTTAATTTTTTTAACCGCACATTTCGAAGGATCCACAAGTACTACCCACTTGTCCACTACTCATTTCATGAAAAGTAAAGTTTTAGCCAAATTTGATGAAATCCAAACACAGGCTATATATCCTGAACATCAGACGTCAAACTAAGGATTTGGAGAAGTACCGTTTGGCCATGAAGCTTTGTTCCCAATAATTTAGGATCAGCTACATGAATCCTTTTTTACCGTTCCGTTTGGATCATTGCTAGAATTACTGGGATCCCCATATCCTTTGCAACTAAAGAAGGCTACATCAGTTTTGGTCTCTTCCTCCCTCTTCAACTTGCTAATTTGCAAATTTGAACCTTGATTGCATGCTATGTCGTTATGCATATTAGCACACACTGTGTTTCCTGTTCTATGACAAGATTTTTATTTTTGAGGTCTTATTTTTCGAATGTTCATATGGTTGCAGCACTTCGAGGATTTAGTGACAGGTCATTTCCGTTCTCACGCACATGATATTCTTTCGGCATGTACAGCATACATGGGTGGTGCAGTAGTTGGTTCCGTGGTCAAGGGAAAGATCCTGGATGGTAGCAAAAAGAGCACCTCCTCAGAGTTCGCGGCTTCTATAAGGAGAATGATAAATGGTCTCGTTTCAAACTTCACAAAGATTGGTGCAGAAGACTGTGAGCAGTTTCGCTGTTCTTGATAATAGTTTCTCCTGTGGTCTTAAAATAACCCGTGTGGGGGAGGAGGATGGTAACTTGACTTGTCAATGCCTTCATCTGTGTCGATTTTATGGTTTTTTATTGGCATTTTAGTACAAAATGACTCTTTCAGATCCCAAATGTGTAAATATGTTAGGATGGTACAGGCTTGAGGACAAGTCTTCCTGCTGGATATGGTTCTTTGCCTTGCATTTCTGACTAAATCGTCCAGTACTTTTTCGTATGCTTGGAGCAATGAATAACAGCATTCTAATCTTGTTTGATTTACTAATCACAATGCCATATAGAAATGCACTAATGAGTAATAACATGCATATGGTTTGGTTGAACATATTGCTTCAAATGCTCGTCTTCTTTAATATAATATACCAGCACATCATAACAGGAGTAGACAGTGGGTGAAAATTCAGTCGTTAATACTCATTAGCGAAGAGATTTTATATTTTATTTATTCAAATAATTATATATGAAACTACGAAATAAATCACTAAAATCTTGGGGTAGGCTTTTAGCGTAAAGCAAGAGAAATGAACTTTGGAATTCCCTTGTATGTAATTGCCAAAATTGGTGTTTTTGAACTCAAGTACAAAGATTGGATTTTGCCACATTCATAGCAAGCTACCAAGTTTGATGGAAATATCTCTCTTCCTTAGTTCGTGCTCAATCCAACATGCCATGCTTGACATCTGTCAAGTCATTTCAAACCCGCGTTTCTGCCCATGGAAATGAATGAGAAAGCAACCCTTTTAAGGATACCTTGCTCAAGTCACTTCAAGCGACAGGGTCACCTCATGCGACCTGGTATCAGGGAGCCCAAGTTCCAGCTCCATCCGTTCGGTGGATTTGTTTGTGAGGCCGATTACAACTGCATAAATGCAGTTAAAATAATGCTATTAAGTCTAAATAATCATCGATCTACGTGAAGTAAAATAACTGACAAATTGTCCAATGAAGTTTGAATATATTTTTATGCATTTTTACTCATTGAATAATGTGATAATGATCTCATTGGCACTATCATAAAAGCCGATTATCATCTAGAGTCCAGATGAATAGCATTATTCTTCCAGTTAAGTTATATATGAAATGATTGTGGAGGTCGAGAGATGAACCTGCACCACATTTTCTAACCTTCAAGCGCCAACTAGAGATGAAATTCTAGAACCTAAACAACTCAATTGAGAGCTCCGTGACCGAAAAAAGGGAAGATCCAACATACTTTGGGAATTTCTATTTATCAAAAGACTAAACACTGAATAGACTTTAGATTTAGAGTTTATAAATGCCACTGTCCAACAGAATTCAATGTTGAATACATATGCCTCTGAAAGTGTATTGCAAACTCGAGACTGGATCCCTTTACATTTTCCATCCACAAAATGCACGTAGAAACCACCACTACCATTAGAAACTGCCACATTTAGGACACAATACCACCCAAAAAAGTTGTAGCCCAGCAAAATAATGAGACGATAATAATGGTTCTGAGTAATAGAATGGGGTTCGAGTAGAAAGGAACCCGTAGGGGGTCCTCTTCAACAATTCAGAAAAAATGCTGGTATAAAATATATGTATTAGTCCAGAAAATGTAGTGGAACCAAATTCTTTCCTTAGGTGATGCAAAAGCAGCAACGATGGAAATCTCTAAAACTGCTAAAGCATCTCCTGACTAATTTCGTCCTTTTTCTTGTTGGAGGAACCTATTATAATTTCAAAACAAAAGCATCAATTAGAGCCAATAGAGACTAATTAATTCAGTAGCCAACTTAAAATATATTAGATGCCATATTGTTCCACCTTCACCTTGCACACAATTATTCGATGATAAGTTTGTATCAAATGTAAAAACATAAGCATACGATTAATTCTTAACCACCACCACCCCGCCAGTAGTGGGTCTATGTTAGAAAAAGATGACATGAAAAATATCGTTCCAATATGTCCTTGAATTCAGCTATGTCCAAGAACATGAGGTGATTAATATTTGCTTAGGTCAAGAAAGGCAGTGAAAATCTTAAAGAATTCCCCAGGAAGTCATAACAGTAAAAATAAAGCAAAAATGGCTTTCAAGAAATTACCTGCAAGGATAAGAAATATACCAAGTTTAGGGGGAGGAGCACTCCGTTTTTCCCAGCTCAGCGCTCAACATATGGTGGAGAAGCATATCAACTCTCTGACTCCTTGTCTTCGTGCTGCAAAAATTGGGGGAAAACAGGAAAATGTTGATTCGGATTAAGCTTCATTATAAATTTATAAAGGGATATTTCTGAGAAGCATCAAGTCAATTACACATACCCCACATTACGTCGTCGTCGCTCCTTTTGATTTTCATCCTGGATTGTGAAGGAATACAGGTTGATTTAGTGGTGCTTACATATCAATTCAAAATCAAAAGTATGGACATGAATGGCTGTAAGGTAAATCATATATACAAATCCATGAATTATGGGCCGAATAACAAACCCACATACATGAATGTGCTTCTTTCCAAGCTACAGCAACACAGAGCTCAATCAGCTTCAAATTTTTGTTTACTCCAGCGAAACCATAATTTAAAATAGGGATGCTAACACTTTATGTAGAATTATCATAAAAAATGAATATGATTGCATCACATAATATTCTACAGATTAACATATGAAATGTTGCTGGAAATTGGAATCATTCTTTTCCATTAGGGACTCGGAGATGATAAATAAACTGTGCTACCTATTACTTTCCCATATGTAAGTACTCACACAGAATGCATTATCAGAATATGGTCAAGAATCTTGAAAAGTTGAACAGGTAGGATGAAATTTCTTTAGAGACGTTAAATTAATTATGATTCCCTTTTTTACATATAGAGCATGTCTGGCTAAGCTTAAAAGGTGCTTATTATATACTTACAACAAAATAAGCACCTTTTAAGATTAGCTTAGTTAAATATGAAAATAATCTGGAAATCATTTGCATTTCTAAGATACTTCCTTCCAAAGTAGAAGACACAATCTATAATGCACTTGAAGACATTAAATAAATGACTTCTCTCTCTCTCACAACTTAAGATTAAAAAATCAGGTGTTCAATTAACACCGTATCAAAGCTACACTTGAAAAAATATTGGACAAGTCATGTTTATATAGCTTTCATCAATTTATACACTATTCCCCTGTTTGTGCCGTGACTGCATCTTTTTTCTGTTCCTTGATTGAGCCAAAGTGACTTTTAATTGATTGACCTCTTCACGTACAAATGGGAGTTTCATGGGCAAGGAGTATTGCCCAGCTTGTCCACATTGAAAAAATTATAACCTCCCAAATGAGCACGAGTCTGGTGATCTCTCCACTAATTACTAGTTGGTTTTATTTATAAATCCACAAGCTTAATTATGCGGATTTTATTATGGTATAAGATCTTGGTCTGCATGAACCACATGAGACTTAAAATACAATTCTTAGGTAGTTATAACTAAATGGGCTATACTCTTAACAAACACTACATGGACTCTTCACATGGCTAAACTATCACTTGTTTCTTTGACCACAATGGAAACTCACAAATTCTTCACTAACCTTGCCAATTGCATCTTCACATTTCTCAGAAGTTTCAAGATCCATTTCAGCGAAGAAAGCCTCCAATACAAATGCCACAACCTGAAATGATAATTTTGAAAAGATTATGAAGTAAATTTTCACAATATTGACAGAAAGGGATTCAGTAAAACAAGATAGATAGAATGAATTTCAATAATTCCTGAAAAGGTGTGACAAACAAAGCACTTCAAAATAATAAATAAATGGTGATGAATTTGAAACTCAAGTATCTCAGTTTAAGTCTCTTGATTTCAGCTTTACTATTTGTTTTGGCAATCTAACAAGGAAATCTTAACTAACTTAAAATAACCATTTGAGATCACAGGAGAAGAAAATCTCCTCTGCCTGTTCCCACTTTTCTATAAAGGAAAAAATTTGAACGGAAGGGTCCCTTCCAAAAGAAATAATAAAATCCTTTCCCCTTCTAAATGTTTGCACTATTAGATAATTATCATGCAGAAATGTATAAAATTCAAACTAAAGATAAATTATCATTATACTTTTAACTTAGCTAACTCAATAAGACAAATTAGCTTAAATGAGTGTCCATGACTAAATAACGAAATACACGTGGATATCCATTAGATGAAATCTAGAACTCCCATGCTAGTCCTATAATTTGTTTAATCCATATTACAATGAGGCAAATGATGCTTGTTAACATTTCTCATATTTTTTTATTTTTTTTTAAAGGTAATCAAAATTTTATTAATCAAAAAGCATAATACAC
>CAIGRQ010063671.1:1596-13825 GCA_903798375.1 Fraxinus sp. D2006-0159 | reverse complement strand
TAGTGTTCAAATATATCCACCATATGTTTGATGAAATGTCCAAATGGTTGAACCTTTTTTATCGATGACAAAGTTTGACAAGTTTTTTTGCCTACTATCTTCCCAAAGTTAAATGTGGTAAAATTGTGGTATTTGTCACTTTATTAAGTTTGTGTCACTTTTTTTGAGTTTTGTCGCTTTTTTTTTAGTTTGTGTCAATTTTTTGAGTTTGTATCACTTTTTTTTTTTGAGTTTGTGTCAAATTTTTTAAAAAGGCAAAAAAGTGACATTGTGTCAATTTTTTATTTTACACAGTATTTTTTACTTTCTAGAAATTTTTCATATAATTTTTCAAAACATTCATAATTTTAAGGGTATTTTTGTAAGTACCCCTTAAATTTATTAAACTAAAGTCTACTAAAACCCATAAAATTTTAAAGGCACATCCACTATTTTTTAAAATCCACAATTATTCAATTATAATCAATTTAATTGAATTAATTGAGTGATTACCAAAATTGGCTAAGAATCTCTCCTATAAATAAGATCAAATGCTCATTGCAAAGGGAGGAAGAAAAGGGCAAGAGAAAACCACGAAATGTTGAAGGAATTCTCTCAACTCCAAATTCGACAAACTCGAAGAAGATCAAAATCTTCTTCAAATCAAGCAAATTCAAGAATATCAAAGTTTTCTTCAATTCAAATCAAATCAAGTCTAAGGCCAAGTTTTCGGAATACAAACCCAAGCTCCCAAATTCAAGTATCGAACAAGTGAAGTTCTTGACAAATCAAATTCTCAAGAAATTTCGAAATTTAGGATTCAAGTCATGTGGCTCCCCGTCTTCAAACATCCAGATCAATAATCAGAGGGTTTTTACAATTCTTGCAATTACAAGAAGATTCATATTTATTTGTATTTTTTCAGAATACAATTTGTAACGATTTCTGTGTTTTAATACGCAAAATTCGTTGTACAAATTTCTTGGTCATCCACTCGTGTATCGGGGTAAGACAATGGGGGAAATGGATTCCAGCAAAAGTCATTAGCATCCATCATTCCACGAATAAGGTCCCGACAATCAACAATATTTTTCTTCTAAGACTGGAAAGCATTCAAGGTGCCAGGATATCTGCGGATTATAGGACGAGTGTAATTCTTGTCCACATGAACATAAATACCTCGAACAAAATAAGTTGCAGCCCAAGCATAAAGAAAATATCCGGGAAATGAATGTGAAATCGAGCCAAGGTCCAGGTTTAACTGATGGTTCGATGTCCATGTGAGTCCTCTATGAATGCTCTCTAATACGGGAGGAACTAGACTGTAAGTGTACCCATCTGCTATTTTAGAAGACGCTTTAAAAGTCCCAACTCTTATATATCCATCCCCAGATGGAAGAACGAAACGACGAAGTTACAAAGAGAGATAAGCTGTTATCTCTAATTCCTTTTCTTCTTCCATAGACAAAGATATTGGCAAATCACCCCAATGACTCTGATCCTGGCATAAAATATCTCTCGACTTGTCTACAGTCGCAGGCCTCCGTATTTCCTTTGAAGCTCTTTGATTACGTCTCTTGAATGGATTTATACTCATAACACTCTTGTAATTTTTGTGTTATCGAGGATTCTAGGCACAACCATTCTCGCGAAACCAAAAATTAATCCATTCTTCGTGACTAACGCAATCAGATTCATTCGCATCCGCAATCAGTGCGAAAACATTGTAGAGGTACATGCAGGTCTTGGAAAGTTGATCGTCGCTCTGAAAGNGCACAACCATTCTTGTGAAACCAAAAATTAATCCATTCTTCGTACCTAACGCAATCAGATTCATTCGCATCCGCAATCAGTGCGAAAACATTGTAGAGGTACATGCAGGTCTTGGAAAGTTGATCGTCGCTCTGAAAGTCTTGGGACTACTTCCTCATAGTAATCACCCATGACCGAAAGTCCACTTATCTTACGGATGTCCTAAAGAAAAATGCCAATTTCACTACAGGTGGTCACAAAAATGTTTGTCTCCGGGCACCAAACCTTACAAGGAGCTCTGTAGATAGAATTTAGGCGATGATAATCCCTTGCAGTGGAGGTGACTGTATAAGCTAACTGGCGAAAATTCTTTCTGAATAGAAGTTTCTGGACTCATGAAGACTACTCCCAAAATTTTGGAAGAAAATAAATCTCTCCACGACTGACAAACGCACTTCCCCACCGTATTTCTTTGTTGTTGATCCTCTCACAAATTACGGCCCTTGGAATGCACTCTATGCTTTGAGAATGATGAGGCGGGAGACACAAAGAGGGAAGATGACTGCTAGAGCGGTTGGACGAGGCAGCTTCTAAATTCTCGTGACATTCACTAATAATGGGNTTCCCCATCGTATTTCTTTGTTGTTAATCCTTTCGCAAATTACGGCCCTTGGAATGCACTACATGCCTTGAGAATGATGAGGCGGGAGACACAAAGAGGAAAAATGACTACTGGAGCGGTTGGACAAGGCAGCTTCTGAATTCTCGTGGCATTCACTGATAATGGGTAGATGCAATCCTGACAAAAGCTCCAAGGGTTCGAAAGAAGGATTTGTAGTTGGCTTATGGATGATAAGTTTAAGTTCATCTCGTATGTCTGGCTGAGTATGATACTTCACATCAGTATCTTTAAAACGAAAGTAACTCTTGTCTTGATTTTTAAGCTCGATGATTTCGTGTATATCCGAATACGCTCCGTTGTTAGAGCTCATCCCAGTCATTCCTAAAAAGGGAAGAGGGAAGTGAAAATCAGAAAAAAAAGGGGGAAGAAAATGGCAAGAGAAAACCACGAAATGTTGAAGGAATTCTCTCAACTCCAAGTTTGGCAAACTCGAAGAAGATCAAAATCTTATTCAAATCAAGCAAATTCAAGAATATCAAAGTCTTCCTCAAATCAAATTAAGAAAATGGCAAGAGAAAACCACGAAATGTTGAAGGAATTCTCCCAACTCCAAGTTTGGCAAACTCGAAGAAGATCAAAATCTTATTCAAATCAAGCAACTTCAAGAATATCACAGTCTTCCTCAAATCAAATCAAGTCCAAATTTTCGAAGTACATATCCAAGCTCTCAAATTCAAGCATCGAACAAGTGAAATTCTCGACAAATCAAATTCTCAAGAAATCCCAAAGTCTAGGATTCAAGCCACGTGGCTCCTTGTCTTCAAACATCCAGATCATTAATCAGAGAGTTTTTGCAATTTTTGTAATTACAAGAAGATTCATATCTATTTGTATTTTTTCAAAATAAAATTTGCAACGATTTCTGTATTTTAATACGCGAAATCTGTCGTACATACACAAACAGCTAACCAAACAATTTATGGACAGTTTCACTAATAATCATGATAAGCGCATTTTTGTGTACTCATTCAGGCCATATTAATTACTAAGTTTTGTGTCATTTTAGTATTGTATTTTACATAACTTTGGGCTAATTTTATCTTCTTTCAGTTTTGGACCTATTTCTAAACAATTGGAAAAGAAAAAAAGATCAAATGGCCAATGAAATGGAAGTTCGGGGACTAATATGCAATTGAATAAAAGTTGAAGCACTAAAATCGAATTAATTTAATTTGGAGGACCAAAATGAAAGAAAGAATGAAGAAAATGGCTAAAAGAAAAATTCGAGAAGTTTTTATAACTGGGTAGCACCCTGTTTATTACTGGGCACCTGCCTGGCTAATTCGGTCAGAAAATTCTGTTTTTTTCATAATTCAATTCCAACAAGAAAACTTTCATTTGGGCCATGATATGCACGATTTTTGGAAATCTTTTGGGACCCTTTAGAGGGATTATAAATACCAACTCTCAAAACATAGTTAGGGTGTGGAGAATTAATTGCAAAAGAAGATAAAGAACAAATCAAGATTAAATCTAAGAAATTCAAGATTGAATTCAAAAATTTCTTGGTGATGAACAACCTTTATGCTTTCTTCTTCGGAACGTGTTAGGCTAGATTTATTTGTGATAGGAGAACGATGAATCTTATAATATGAATTTTTAATCTTTAATTTTATATATTTGACATTGAAAACACGTTTTTGAATTTTCAATGATTTATATGATTATCTTTTTTCTACGATTATTGTGCACGGTAATTGTATGAATTCAGTGACTTATTTTATGCATTTGAAAGAAGGAAAACATGTTCGACATGGTGAAAATTGTCATAGGGTCCAATAGGGGATATAAATATACCGCTATACTCTTTGTGAATCTTTAATTGTTCATCAATTAAAAGTGGCCCAATTGACAGACATGATTTGTGTATTTTGAACGTTACAGAATTTGACAATAAAGTTTCTAAAACATATGCATTAGTGTATCTCCGAAAGACTTTTTAAACATGATCTGCTCTTTATTTTAAAGAGTCAACATTTAAAATCATGCTCCAAAATATTTCTATAATTAAATGTTCAAAATGGTTCAATTTTCAACGTAGGAAAACAATAAAATAATATAAAGAAAAACTAGTTAAAATAAAAAATAAGTAAAAATAATAAATATTTTTTTAGAATTGGGTTTGGAGAGCCAAACTTACTCTCTATAATTAAATGCATTCAAAGTGTTTCAATTTTCAATGTAGGAAAACAATAAAATAATCTAAAGAAAAGTTAGTTAAAATAAAAGATAAAGAAAAACAATAATTATTTTTGGTAGTAGTAAAATTAAGTGTTAAATATAAAAAACTTGTTGGAATACTTCAAAATTTCAACTCTCTAAATTTATAGATGCTCTTCAGATGATAAAATATACTCTTTAAAAATAAAGAGGTTTTTTTTGGAGATACTCTTAATCCTTAATATATTTCTGCATACTAAATCCAAAACTTTAATTATTCAAAGTAATGGGGCCTTATCTCTCTGGCTTCCACTTCAACATTTCACAAACATATATTAAACAACTTCAAAGTTAGAACATTAATGAATGAAGCTCTCCACACACCTTTTTTTTTAGTACTTGGAAGTCAATAATAAGACAATATTTATTTCTTTGTTTTCAATAATTTTCATCTTCTACATAAATTAATCAAAATGGGGAGGCACCCTACATGAAATATATAGAAACATAGAAACAGGAACAAAAACCCCTTAAAATCTGCTAAATTCAGCCCAGACTAATAATGCATAATCCCCTAAGCAAATCCAAAATTCAGCTAAATTTAGCACCTGTTCCTGTCCCTAATAAACCTACCCCCTAACTATTATCCAGAAATTATTGATTACAACCCATATCTTTATTTTTAATTTTGTGTTTCGTTTTCATTCTCTTTCCTGCATGAATGGCCCAGCATTGGTTGTCTTCATCCAGCTTTCCAGATTGACATGGAATATTTTAATTATAGTATTAGCTAAAATATTCTTGGAATTTCTTTTGCTTGTCTCTACCTGAATGTTCCTCCAAAGGTAGGCGTCCAGAAGTCAGTTGCAGTCTCGGCAGTAACTGGGAAAGTGCTTGATATTGGCACAAGGCGAAGTCCTCGGCTTTTTAGGTCTTGTTTTGACCCTCCTTTGGCAGGAAATTTATCGGCAGCCTGCATAAAACACCATGATTGTCATTTTAAAATATCAAATCCTTGTACATTATTTTAAATTGAATTTGTGCATTTCACAGTTAATAGTATCTTTATAATATCAGCTAAAAAACATTTTAATTACTTGTAATTTTTTTTAATGAAAAGGTTAAAATTCACTATCATGCATGTGTATCTGTAATTAAAGCCCATTATGGAACCTACAATTCCATTTTTATAAAGTCTTATTAAAGGTTTCCGGGATGTTTCTTTTAAACTTCGGAATTTATTAAAAAATAAATAATAGAAACAATATTTTTCAAAACACTTTCGATTTTTGCTGGGAAAAAAAAAAACTAGCCTTTTTGGAATTCTTGTACATTATAGTCGTACCTGTTGATGTTCTACAGATGATCCATTTTTCATGTAGGCAGTGCTTAATACACTGACTTGATGATGAAGAAACTTGATATAATCAATTGTTTCATGGAGAACTGAAGCAGTATCAGTCTGAAAGAGTAATTAACAACATAGCATTCAGTTAGTATTTTTAGTACAAAAAATAATTAGTTTTCAAATGAAGTGTAGGACAATAATTAGTTTTCAATGAATAATTAGTCGAAATTTTTACCTTTCCGAAAGGTGAAACCAACTGTTGAAGGACAGTGATTCTGTCCCCTAGCTTCTCTTTTCGGACCTGATAAAACAAATGTTAAAGAGTTCTCATCCATTTCTTTTTTCAAATAATGATTTCACTTGTAAAAGGAAAAGCATAAAACTTAATTTAGTCAAAAGCTCAATCCATTATGCAGTACCTTAATGGTTGGTAACGACGACGGTGTTTCAATTCGTGAACGCTTTAATGCAGGTTCGCTGCTAGTTTTCTTTGCCACTGAGCTTAACCCTCGAGTTTCTCTATGGACACCCTAATTTTTTTTTATCAAGATTGGAGCTTTAATTCGTTGTTATGAGAGAAATAATAAATCTGATAAAATCGGACATCCACAAATCAAATACAAGGATTAACAGTGATTCATTCTTAAAGCGAAAGCAGATCTTTCAGTATAAATAAGAACTCCTAGAAGAATCTTTCAAATAAATAAGAATATTATATGAATCAACAAGGGGATAAGTGTACGTATAATTAAACTCCACAAATCCCAACAAATTGTTATTTGCTAAAATTAGTTTTATATATTGAATAATTGATTTCTACACGGTATAGAAAAAAATATGTTTACCTCGAGAAGATTAGGTTTCGCGTTGATATTTGATGAAGGGAAGTGGGATTGTGTTGAATGGAGTAAACTTGCTCGAACATCATTCACAGACGCAGCCTTGGCATTCAACAAGGGTGTGTTATCATAGAAGCGTAAATGATTTCCAGGTTGTTTATTTGGCAATGAAGGCTTTATCGAGGGAGAGAGTTGGGGCAAATAAGGTGCAAATTCATTCATCTGGTAACTTGTAGGAGATTGGTAGCTGTTCATTGCCTGGTTTTCTAACGATGAATTATGTGTCTGAGAATCTGTTTCAAATAAAAATTTCAACAACGATGAAGTGTTAATGGAAGTATCTTGTCCCCAGTTCTTGGAATTCCAGTCCTTTTGGATCTGTGGACAGCTCACCCCAGTTTGGGGCAGATAATCGATGCTTGAATTCAGGTTTTCTTGTAGTATATGAGCACAAATTCCCTGAGATATTCTTCCATTTTCATGGCTGTAAAATGACAAGAATAAAAGAGATTAAAATTCAATAACTTGACATCCTTTTCCATAAACGATAACAAAGTAAATAAGTCTAAAATATACTTCTTCTAGGGCACCCAATGGAACGCAGAAGAGTAAGGATTATTGCTTAATACTTATAATTAAATCGATAAACTTACAATAAATCTTGGTTCATATGATCAGGCGTTGATGATGAAAATTCAAAACCCATCATTTGCAGGGTTGAACCAATCGATATGTTGCCATTGGTAAAAAATTCTGAGTCTGGTTGCTGAGGTTTTTGAACATCTTGGAGTACTATAGAGCCATCAGAAGGCGAACTTGAGTCATCGTTCGACCTTGTACTTATGTCCATAATCATGTCATTAGGACATTCAAAGTTTGCGATTTCATTGATATTGGATGAACAAAGGGAAGAACCAAATATATTTCTGGATGAATTCCACCAGTTTCCTCCACAAACCTCGCCTTGAAAGTACTCTTCTGCCATGGCAATTAAATCTCTTATTCAATCCTTTGACAAAATTGGCCTTCTTTTCCAGCACTAGTCTCCTTGTTATATATATTCCTCTTGCTTCTAGTTGTGTCTTGTGTTCTCTGCAAGTTTGGTGTGTGTGTGTGTGTAAATATATATATATATATGCAAGTGAATTTTAAAGTTGGTACGTGCACACCTAACTACGTGTTGAATCACCTTGTTTAAAAGATAAAAATGAAATAAGTTTATTTATTTTAATTATATTTTCAACAGATCCATATACTTGAACACGAGATTCAAGTGGTCATTTAAATGTTTGACATATATACAACTTTCATATATAGGTGACGACGAGACTCAAATTCAATATTTCTATCTATTCTTACATATTTAATTAATTTAGAAATGTTTTTGAATCATATATGTGAAAGGATGGAATAGTACCCCACGGTTGAATTAAACTTCCGATAATTGGTTGACATTTTGAGTGGTTTATGATTAGAAAAATAAATCAAGGAGCTAACAAATATTGAACAATGACATCCAAAAAGTAAAAGGAATTTGGGATGGAATTCTCCTTCATATTTAATATTATCTAGCTTTACTTTATTTTTATTTAATTCTTTTTCATTTCTAGACGACTGAGGTACGAACCCTAAAAAATTCCCACTTGTTTACAAACAAGGGTGAGTGATATGATGGAGAAACTTGATCTGGCTGCCACGACGTCCCACTTTCAGCTGAATTTTGGATCTTTTGCCAAAATAATTATTTTTTGTTCGATATATATTATTAGATTTTAGGATCCATTTGATTGAAAGAATGAAATTATATGGAAAGAAAATAAATTTTAGGGAATTGAATTGTCTAAAACTTGTTTTAGTGAGAATTGTTAATTAATTATGTTTGATTGATATAATTTTTCACTTAAAAAATATTGAAATTTTGGATCTTTTGGTATTCGTTTGACTTTATTTTCCACTAAAACTGTCCATTAAATGGATAAAATTTATTACAATTGTGGAGAGAATTTGTTTCCATTGCCAAAGAAAAAAAAATTAATTAAAAAATTGCCCAAAAAAGTTTTTCCCACTAAACCCATGGGAAAAACTTTTCCTCAAAAACTAAGAAAATGTGAAAAACCAATTTTATGGAAAATTTAGTTAATCAAACATAAAAAATGTGGAAATGAAATTTAATTTTCATTTTCCATGAAAAATATAGCCATCAGGGCCTTTTTATTTTTATTATTCAACTTGTTCACCATCGAATATGTCATAATTGTTTCTCTACTAAATCAAAATTTCAGGAAGTCACTCAGTTAGTAATATGGTATTAATGCCAGGCGTTGACTTATGATAGTCAAGGGCAAGTTAGGCCAGTTTCACAGATAGATTTTCCATGACATGGCGAAGACCCTGGACTTCATTTAATTTCTTTCAATTGACACAATCCAATTAATTATTAGTAAGAATACTATTCAGCGCAGAGAATTTTTGTTGCATTCGACTTGTTCAATGTATTCGTCAAAAATGGGACAAATTACAAATAAGTCAAGAATCACTACCTTTTATAATTGTTAGTGTCTTTTGGCACAAAACTTAGGTCTCATGGTAGACTGATAAACTTGGGTTTAATCGAGGGTTACAAGAATATGTTTGATAGGTCGGACTGAATAAATTGACTAAAGTTAAAATATAGCATATGAAGATATCTCTTGTTATATATAGTATTGACTAATCCAACGTATCAAATCTGCATTAAATTTAACATGTTTGGTTTTGCTTCTTTTGTAGAAGTAGCTTTTCTTGATGATATTATCAAAGAAAGATGCAAAATGAGCCAATATTGGCTTCTTTTGTGTGCTTTTAAGCTAATGCCAAATGAGTCTTTGAAAATTAATCTAGTTGACCTACTAGAGATGTTTATTTAGGGAATGAATTGTTTGAATTGTAAGTCCACTGCATTTGCTAGGCAACTTCTTTTGAATACTAAATTTTGAAATTACAATAAAAAACAAATGCTGCAAACTCGAGTTTAAGTTGGTATAGTTTAATTGGTACAAGTTTACTGTTAAACGAAAGTTTAAACTTTTATATGCATATAAAAAATCAAGCATATTCGTTTCTAAGAAGCGTATGGCGGCCAAGTGCCTCCACCGTACACGACGGGATTATGGTGGTGGGTGAAGTGGTGAGGAACTGAGTGGGCTGTTTGAAGTTGGAGGCAAAGACAAAGTGCTGATCATTCGTGGTGAAGGATGCTCACACGAGTCAAACCAAGGGCCCACAAACAACACGCGCATGACTTTGATACTTTGGACCCTTCTGGCCTTCAAGTGTCAAAATTACTTGATTGTGACAAAGTTTATAATGCACCTCTTTTTGTGGGAATTTAAATCAAAATTTTCAGTAGATTTTGATAAAAAAAAATAAAGAAATGTGTGATTGAAAAATTGTGAATCCCATAAAATATGCAATTCAAATTAATTGTTAACTTTGATTTAAAATCTAAATTTTAATTCCTAACAAACATGGACAATATAAAAATTGAGTGAATTAGAAAGATAAAACGGTGAAGTAACCTACTATCATATCCACTCGTTTTGAGAATTACATAAATTAGTTCTAAAATTTGCTTTACATAGACAATTCCATTTTGCATTCACATCTAGTGATGTAGAATTATCAGTTCTTGAGGATATACTAATTTCTATTTTTGAAGAATACAAGACGATAGGGGACTCTGATTCGTCGTAGCAATATTTTTCTCTCTTTTCTGGTCATCTTCGTTATAAGAGTTTGTCTTTACGAGACCGTCTATGATTGTGTAATTAGATGAAATCCAATATTACAAATTAAAGTTTTTTTTTTTTTACGAAGAAATAACCCTTACAAAATTAAAAGATTATAACAAAATTCCTCCCAACAACCCAATTGGGGAAGTAGGTTCAGTGGATGACTCATTTGGAAGGTTTGGGGAAGATGAATTTTATTTTAAAATTTTTGCAAAGAAAAATTTATGTTGGTATTGAGTATATATATTCTTTTTCTCAATTACCTTAAAAATCACAAATTATGCAAACTAGTTTGGAAGAGGTACCTCTCTAATTATCGAAACGAGAAAAAGTATTTCTGATAAATTATATATATATTTTTTAATTTTCTTTTAAAATATTTTATATAAGGGATAAAAATACCCTCTATTCTTTTCTATATATTCTTTTTCATTTTTTGCCACCATGGTCAATTTTTTTAATTTCTGTTCAAAAAGATAATTTGGTCAGAGCCATCCACTCTTTGGATTTTACTTTCGTCTTCTTGCAACACAGGAATGTTCTGTTTTATGAAAATGACGAGTTGACCCTTATTGCTCATGTCATGGCTTATGACCCGTCCTCCTATTTCAATTTATGAATTCATTTGGTAGAGCTCCTATTTTCACACTTGCATATTGTGAAAAAGTTTATTGATAGAGATATTTTTAATTAAATTAGTTTCTATTTCGACAAAACACGTTCACGAAATTTTCCAAATATATTTAAAATCAACTTTTTGCTCTCAAAAAATAATTTTTAACTTTTCAAAAGAATCATGCTATGTGTATCGAATTTTTTTACCGAATCTCTTACCTACTACTCATAATGGAGATAGAGATCACATTGTCGAAATTTTTAAGTACACGCAGGCCCTACGCATTATGTGTGGGGAGGGGGGGGGGTGTAATTCATTATGTACAAATGGATTAACCCTTTTCAAAAATCATATCAAATGTCTCTGCCTAGTACAGTTGTTCAAAAATGTAATGAATGAGAATTAGGAAGTCAAATTATAAGACTTTTTAAGTGTAAAACTCTCCTACTCACACATGCACCGGCATATCACTTCATAAATCCCATGCTTTTCTTTAATTACCACCAAACACTATTTTGGCTTATCCATGTTTGTTTTTAAGAAAACATTGTTATCTAAGGTAATCATTATTAAGATTAACATAAGTTGTTAGTTCAGAGGTAATCATAATCCCTCCTTAACCTAAAGTATAAATAAATATTGTGCATACTATACTACTATTATATATTTCGTTGAGAAGTTAAAATAAACATAAGTTGTTAGTTCAGAGGTAATCATAATCCCTTCGTAACCTAAAGTATAAATAAATATTGTTCATACTATACTACTATTATATATTTAGGGTGTGTTTGAGCCACATTATTTTAGAAGAATATATTTTGAAATAGTAGATTAATGGAGAATGTGTAGTTAAAAAAGAAGGAAAAATTACAAATGTGATGTGAGATATTATTTTATTGAAGAATGTGTGATTGAAAATAAGTAGCATAATGAGAATAAAAATTTTAATATGTATCAGACATGGGCTTAGTTCAGAAGTTGAAATAAACATAATCCAAAGTTTTTCAATGTTATGAGAGAGAGAGAGAGAGAGAGAGAGAGAGAGAGAGAGAGAGAGAGAGAGAGAGAGAGAGAGAGAGAGAG
>CAIGRQ010063583.1:0-13728 GCA_903798375.1 Fraxinus sp. D2006-0159 | reverse complement strand
AAACCAAACAATGAAAACAAACAATGTTCAATTATTTATTTATTTATTTAACTTCGCGGGGCGGCAATCCCCGCCCCACCAACCCGTTGGGGCGGGCGGATGTTTTTGCCATCCCTAGTTTTGAGGGACCATTGTACTCTATTTTAAATTATATGTACTGATTTGATGAAATTGATTATTGTTCAGAGAGTTTTAGTCCATATTACAAAGGAAATTCTGTATAGAAGAGAGCACTCTGCCAAATGAGCTCCAACATCTTCTATGAGGTACTTAGTACATTAATAGTTATAAATACTTAACACAAAATCAATATTAATTATTTTTTCCAACGGATTCAACACGGGCGGCCACTCCGGCTCGTCGAGTGCTGGATTCGCCCCAGGATAGAAGAATTGGATCAAAATGGGGGAAAAGCAAGTGCAGAGAACATTCAAATTTTACTTTGGGCCCATAATACCATTCCAGAAAGAGGACGACTATACGACTAAAATTCATCAATATGCCATGACATATGATAGATTTCGACTATCCGAGTTTGTTTAGGACTTGAAAATTGTTTTTAAAAGTTTTAGCACTATTTTTATCATTTAGTTTATATCGAGTTCTTTTTTAATTTTAGTCCTACTAAACTAGGTTTTCATGTAAACTCTTATAAACAAGAGGGTTTTCTAAAATTTGGTGGATTTTAAAATTCATGTCTTAAAATTTTCGTTTGAATTCCTTGTTTCGCGCTGTGTCAACATCTAGTCAAGAGTTGCTTTATTTGTAACTAAACAAGATCATTGCCGTCAAAATATATCAAAGCACGTAAGCCATTCGATGTACATGGGCATCATGAGAGATGTAGAAAACAATTCTAAGTAGAATTACACATCAAAGTAGCCAATAATGCTTATCTTCATCCCCCATTAATAAGATTAATGTATAACTATCCCTACATTTCATTTCATTTCCTTTACTGCATAACTCATAAGATCCAGAATATTCACACCATCTTAGATGAAGAAACCAGGAGCCAACAGGCTAATTGATGGCTTCTTAGGAACTACTAGTTTATGAACCAAGGAACCTCACCTCTCATTATCCTCCAAGGTCTGCCATAAAACTTTGGCTTCATCAGGGGTACAGCTTGGCCAGGGTGCTCTTCCCAATATTTCCCCTGAACAATTCAGATTCTTATAAGTTACTGCAAGATATGGCTTTCATGTGATAAAATGAAAAAAATTGATAAATGTTACACGGTGCTGTTGAAGGAAAAGAACAAAACAAGTTCACACTTGATAATGATGGAAGTAGATCCCTCGGTACCAACTACAAGGTGCAATAGATAACTGCCAACTACCTACTGACTAAATGCATACTCAAAATTGCTATGTAGTGGCCCTCATATCAAAAGCCAAAATCAGCATGGACCTCACCTTATGTTTAGGAAATTAAGCTAAAGCTTGTGCTCTCAAATACGAACCCTTAAAAGTGCTTAGTGAATGAAAGAATCAAATTTTCAAAATGCTTTTGTTACATTACAACAAATTAAAATTTAAATCCACAGAGCCAAGTGAACAATCCAAATGGAACAAGCAGCGAAACATACCTTATAGCGTTGCTCAGTAATAGCAGCGCCAACGACTCCAGTGTAAAAGGAAAATACATAAATAGTGACAAGAGGGGTGAAGGATTTTGGTTTTCTGTATGGCTCAATCATGGCCCAAAGAATCGTCTTTTCCCACTTTATAACAAAATAGCAAAGAAAAGTTGTTAATTAAGAACAATCAAATGCTGAATTGAAGAAGCAAAGGAAAACGTTCTCTGCTATTCTATTTTGATATATCTTCTGGGAAGGATTACAAAATGTATATGTATACAAAAATTACAACTTTGTACAAGTGGCAAAGAAAACAAAATTCTATTATACAATTGGCACTATAACTAAAATGAATTTATTCTAACTTCCCGTGACAAGTGGCAGCCTCATTCTAGTATGTTCTACACCCTTCCAGCATTTCCTTGCTCACCATTTGCTCATAGTCACGTTCTTTAATCTTCAACAGCCCCCCTCAAGGTGGAGAGTAGATGTTTTCTACTCCCATCTTGGACAAATGTGAATGAAAGACTTCAGAACATAGAGATTTAGTAAAAATGTCAGCAATTTGTGAATCAGTCCTCACATATTTTGTAAAGATACTTCCTTCTTGTATCTTGTCACAAATTAAATGGCAATCTAGCTCGATATGTTTGGTCCTTTCGTAGAATACGGGATTAGCCGCAATGTGTAAGGCTGCTTGGTTGTCACAAAACAATTCAGCCGGCTGTAAGTGTGCAACTTGCAAATCATCAAAAATGTATCTTAGCCATGTTAGCTCACAACAAACAGTCACCATTGCCCTATACTCCGCCTCTGCTGATGATCTAGAGACAGTACTTTGTTTCTTGGATCTCCAAGATATCAGTAAGGAACCTAAGAAAACACAATACCCTGTTATTGATCTCCTAGAATCTGGACATGCCCCCCAATCCTAATCAGTGTAGGCTCTAAGTTGTAAGTACGGGGATGAGGGAAAGAACAGCCCTAGGCCTGGTGCCCTTTTGATGTACCTAAGCACCTTGTGTGCAGCCTTCAGGTGAGAGGTCCTAGGATTTTGCATATATTGGCTTAACAAGTGTACCGAATATGATAGATCAGGCCTAGTAATGGTTAGGTAAAGTAACCTGCCCACTAATCTTCTGTACATGGCTGGATTAGAGAGCACTTCTCCTTCATCTTTGGACAACTTAGCATTCTGATCAAGTGGAATTCTTGCTGGAGTTACTCCAATGGTTCCTGAATCTGATAGGACATCTAATGCATATTTTCTTTGACAAATTTGAATTCCCTTAGTTGATCTGGCCACCTCTATTCCAAGGAAATATTTCAAGTTTCCCAAATCCTTGATCCTGAATTTATCATCAAGCAAAACCTTGAGGGAATTGATTACTTCTACATTGTTTCCTGCCATTATTATGTCATCGACATAGACAAGAATGGTAGTAAATGAATCACTCGTTTCCTTTGTAAATAGACTGTAATCTGCCTTAGATTGATGGAAACCTTGTTCAATAATGAAAATTGATAGTTTGGAGTACCGCTGTTGAGATGTTTGCTTCAAACCATATAAACTCTTGTTGAGCTTGCACACTTTTGAACTTCTATCAATAGATTACCCAGGGAAAATATGCACATAAACTTCTTCCTCCAAATCTCTATGCAAAAATGCAATGGTACTGGTGCAAAAACCACCCACTTGCTGCTGCAACTGTAATCAATGTTCTCACAGTCACGAGTTTTGCTATAGGTGAATAAGTTTCATGATAATCTACTCCTTCTAACTGATTATACCCTTTTGCCACCAGCCTTACCTTATATCTTTCAATGGTTCCATCAGCATTGAACCTCACTTTATAAACCTATCTGCACCCTATAGGAACCTTTCAAGGTGGCAGGTCAGTCACAATCCAAGTTTTGTTTAACTCAAGAGCATCTATCTCATCATTCATGTCTTTTCACCATTCAGGAAATCTGGTAGCCTCTTGATAGGTAGCTGGTTCAGGGTGAGTGAGTATGGATGAAGCAAAAACTCTATGTTGATTAGACAATTTGTGATATGAAAGTGTTGCACACAAGGGAAAGGGGTTACCTGAAGTCACAATACCTTTCTTCTTGTTGGAGTCTTGAGAATAGGTGAGTGAGGATGCTTGTTGGCAAATGAAGTCCTGTAAGTAGGTAGGTGCTCTTTTGCTTCTTTCAAACCTTCGAGAGATATGTGAATCATTTGGGAGTTCAGATGGTAGTTCTGATTTACTATAAGATTGGTCATTTTCTACAGGTTCCTCATTTTGGCTAGACTCTTGTGCTGGTTCTACTTGCAACTGAGGATTGAAGATCACAGGATAATCTAAGTTGATGTTGCTTGGTTCAGGATAGGCTAACTGAGTAGGAGTAGGTGATTTGAGAGTTGGTGTGTCATCATGAATTTCAGAGTTCCTGTAGGGAAAGATGTTCTCATAAAACACTACATTTCTTGATACAAAAGTTCTGTTGGTTTCCAAGTCAAGGAGTTTATATCCTTTGGTTCCAAAAGGATATCCCAAGAAAATAAACCTTCTCCATCTGGAGTCAAATTTGTGTCTGTTGTGTGCAAGTGTGGTAGCAAAGGCCAAGCACCCAAAAACCTTGAGATTGAAATAGATAGGCTTGGTCTTGAATAGGACTTCAAAGGGTGATCTATTATTTAGAATAGGAGTAGGAATCCTATTAATTAAGAAGACAGCCGTTAGGACAAAGTCATTTCAATATAGCATAGGCAATCCACTTTGAAATTTTAGTGCTCTAGCTACATTCAAAATATGTTGGTGTTTTATTTCAACTACAGCATTTTGCTAAGGGGTTTCAACACATGAGGTTTGATGTATAATTCCATTTTAGGAGTAAAATTGTTTCAAGTTAAATTCCCCTCCATTATCAGTTCTTATAATTTTGATTTTGGAACCAAATTGTGTCTCAATCATGGTATAGAAATTTTGTAAGGCAATTGAAGCATCAGATTTTGATTTTAACAAATATACCCAAGTGCATCTGCTGTGATCATCAACAATAGTAAGAAAATATTTAGATCCATCATAGGGAACGTCAGTAGAGGGTCCCCATAGGTCACAATGAACAAGGTTAAAATACTTTTTTGACCTGTGATGGCTAACATTGAAGGACTGCCTATGTAACTTAGCTAAAGGGCAAATGGAACAAGGTTGTTTGGTACGTTTAGAACTAGGACTCTGATGCAGATTGGTCAATTGCAGTCTTGGATATGAGGGATGGCCTAATCTGAAATGCCATAAGTCATAGTTATTTTGGTTGATAGCAGATGAGACTGTGGCTTGATTGCTGAATTGTGGCAAGTCTTGAATCAAGCTAGTAGGTGGGAACTTATTTTGTACTAAGTGGTACAAGCCTTGCCTCACTTTACCTAGGCCAATCGTCCTCCAAGTTGAAAGGTCCTACACATAGCAGAAAACAGAGGAAAATATAAGGCACCAGTTAGATGTTTGGGCCAGTTTCCTGGCGATATGAGATTGAATGAAAAAGATGGAACACATAAGGTATCATGAAGAAACAAATGATCTGTGACTCTAACGTTTCCTATATGAGTTGCAACTGTTATATTCCCATTAGGTAGGCTAATGGACTAATTGATTTCAGACTTAATGTCTGTGAAAAATGAAGTTGAGCAAACCATGTGGTCTGTGGCTCCGGTATCTATGATCCAAGGTACTGATGAATTGACAGTAATTTTACCATGGTGAGCAGATAAGCACATATAAGTACCAGAAATTTTAGATGCATCTATGTGTTTGGTGGAAGAAGAACTTAGAGCCTGGCTGGTTGGTGGTTTGAGTAGAGCCATTAGTTGAGTATATTGCTCCTGAGTTAAAACGACTTGGTTTCTGTCACTAGCTTGTTCCTGTGAAGGCTCTATAGGGTCAGCATTTTGATCAATAAAAACAGCATTTGCATGCACTCTTCCATGAAGTTTGTGACCTGGAGGGTACCCATGGATCTTAAAACAATTGCAAACAGTGTGGCGTGGTATTTGACAATGTGTTCACATTGGTTTGTCTTTGTTAGCCTTAAAACACCTATCAAGTGAGTGACCCGCGATCTTGCAAAATGTGCAGTAATATCTCTTCTGTGCCACCAGGTTCTTTATCTCAGTTTTCCTTAGATTGTCTTTTCTTGCCATGAGTGCCATTCCATCAGAGACTGGTACATCAGTAGAAATTTCTCTCCTCTTCTTCTCTTGCTGTATTATGGAATATACTTCATTCAATTTGGGAAATGGCTTTATCAGCAGAATTTGAGCCTTAAGGCTCTTGCATGAATTATTCAGTCCCTTGAGAAATTTCATCACCCTCTCCCTCTCTTGGTTGCTAATTACTGATTGTAGCCCTCCACATGTGCAATTGGGAATCGATTCATAGTTCATCAGCTCATCCAGTAGTGTCTTCAACTTTGAGAAGTAGGTACTCACTGTATCCTGTCCTTGCATCAGCGTTGTTATGGCCTGCTTAACTTCATAAATTCTGGGTGCATTTTGTTGAGCCAAACGTTGTTCTAATTCCAACCATAATTGATGTACTGTTTCAGCATACAATGTACTAGCCTTAATGTCGACTGTCATGGTGTTTTGCAGCCAAGTGATGACTATATCATTACATCGAAGCCAATGTTCCATTAATGGGCTATCAACATCAGTGGGTTCGCAGATGCTCCCATCAATGAAGCCAAGTTTGTTTTTGATTCGAAGAGCTCTTTTCATAGATCTTGCCCAAGAATGGTAGTTGCTGGAGTCAAGCATCTGTGTTACTAGCAAAGCCCCATAATTTTCATTTGCACCAATAAAGAAAGGGCTGTTAAGAAGAGATGGATCGTAAGAACTTGGATTTAGATTTGTGTTTTGGGGTAGGATTGGGTTTTAATTTGTATCGGTGACACTTGTGCCATCATTATCAACCATCTGGCTCTGATACCATATAACAAAATAGCAAAGAAAAGTTGTTAATTAAGAACAATCAAATGCTGAATTGAAAAAGTAGAGGAAAACGTTCTCTACTACTCTATTTTGATATATCTTCTGGGAAGGATTACAAAATGTATATATATATATACAAAAATTACAACAACTTTGTACAAGTGGCAAAGAAAACAAAATTCTGTTATACAATTGGCACTATAACTAAAATGGATCTATTCTAACTTCCTGTGACAAGTGGCAGCCTCATTCTAGTATGTTCTACATCCTTCTAGCATTTCCTTGCTCACCATTTGCTCATAATCACGTTCTTTAATCTTCAACACACTTTGTGTGCAAATAATCCGTGTATTTCCTCCAAAGATGGCTCGCCATTTCACACCACCCCACAACTCTTCTTTACGGATTCTGAGTTGCAACGATCCATTTATTATCAACTCTAGTAACCCGATGGAAAAAGTAACAAAGAAAAAAGAGTAACAAAGTTCCACCATCACTTGGGCATTTCAACAAATAGGTTACAACCACGTTCAGTGTAATCTCCCCGTATCACAGCCTACTAACTAAAAAATGCAATAAATTTCTCAGAGCATTATATTCAGAAGAATGAACAACAAGGTGCTAGGGCAATTACTTTTTCGTCGATGTAGGTGATAAACGGTGGAGGAACTGGGTGACTCGAGTGTCAAAAACGCGTTCGTTCTTCACGTCACAAAATATTTCAAATATTTATGGAAGGTCTGCTACAAATTTTATTTAGAAAAAATTGCAGCTACGGTACCAAAAAAATTTACCTTTATGTAGAGTTTACTCAAACATTTCATTTGTGCCACCAGAAGTACCAAACCGTTAAATTAATTGCAGCTCCAGTCCAAATTGACAGAAATCGTTAGTTGAACAAAAACCAAAGATATGACAAATTGTTGACTATTTTTTAAAGGGCAAATGGTTAATTTTACATTTTTCATATAAAAAAATTAAAATAAAAGAATTAAAAAACCCCCACACACACCAAAAACCGGTTCAGTATTTGCTAATAAAATAAAATAAAATATCGGAATCCTACTGACTTCTTCGTCGTCGTCGGAAGCTTCATCGAAATCTCGCTGTTCACCGCCACCTTCATTCTCATCACCCAACCAAGTCTGTGTCAGGCTTCACGATCACATACCAATTAGAATCCACCTCCAGCTACCAGTCCAAAAACTTGGTTGCCGGCTCTTGTCCAATAACAAAAAACAACCCAGAAACGTTCAAATCGGTAACCTCACCACTCACCACATTCTTTACCTTCAAACCCTAAAGATCTTTCCCCGTACGCCTTTGTCACCGTGGAATCTCACAAGACTTCAATCTTTGGGTTTGACAAAGCTCTGTTCTGCATAATCTTCAAAGCCCTAAATTCATCTTTTCATTGGATAATGTAAACCTTAGAACCAGGGAAGTGGAGGCGTTTGGCTCGGCCCCAACATCGTCATTGATATCAGACAATCGCTTTACCGATAATTCTTCAAGAAATTCGCAATTATTGAGCAAGGCATTCATGCCTTTGGCCTCAAAACTTCAAAACCCACATGAAAATTTGCACGATAGGCACAAAGCTTCAACCTGGTGAGATTCCCACACTTTATAGAAATTAGAATCAAGGTGAAAATGAAGGAGGTGGAGGAGATGGTAATAATGCCGACGTGGAGGCGATTGGTGGTGGCGAGGTTTGGAATGGGATGGGAACGGGATAGGTCAAGGAAAGAAGAAGGAGAGAGAGCATTTTATCTTTCTTTTTTTAAATATAGTTTTTATAGTGTTTTATATTAACATTATAAAATTACTATTTTACCCTTTTAAAATTGGTCAAAGTTTACTATTATAGTCAACTAATGGTCAAACTAACAGAAATAATCTATTTGGACTCCAAGTGCTAATTTCTGAAAGGTTTGGTACGTCTAGTAGTACAAATGAAAGATTTGGGCAAAGTCTGCATAAAGATGAAAGGTTTGGTACCACTGTTGCAATTATCCCTTTTATTTATTGTACTACATTTTAAGTACACTTAAGATTTTTATTTTCTACTCATTATAACATTTACGTAACAATTTTTCATATCTTTCTTATCCTTTAACTTTCCATTTGTTATATCAAAAAATCCGTTGAAATCACGTAAAACAAATTTTCCCATCATATTTAAAAAAAATAAAAATAAAAATTACGAAACAAATATTTTTTCTTCATTTCAAAGCATGAAAACAAAATATTTTGATAAATAATCATCACTAATTAATGGAAGGTTGAAAATATGAATTTAACAAAAAAAATTTAAGAAAATAATTGCTACAATAAAAAAAATTTTAAAAATTAGCTACAATTAAAATGTGGTGTATCAAATAAAATTTGTGATGGTAATATAACCACTCTTAGTAAAATGAATTAATATATTTGTACACTTGTTGACAATTGTGATTGATAACAATGATATTGTCAAAATTTGGACCATTGATTTAAAAAATAATTTTTAAAATGGATGAATGTGATGTTGTCAAGTGTGAGTTTTCAACTATAATTGTAAAAAAAGATGAATAATGTTAGAAAAGTCCATTGAAAAGGCGCAAAACAAATTTTTCCATAATATTTAAAAAAATAAATACATAAAAAGAGCGAAAGAATATTTCTTCTTCAATTTAACGCATGAAAATAAAATATTTTGATATAAATAATCATTACTAATTAATGGAAAGTTGAAAATAAGAAGTTGATGAAAAAGTAAAGAAAATAATTGTTACAATAAGCAAAGATTGAATAGGTTAACTACAGTTAAAATATGGCGTATAAATAAAATTTGTGGTGATAATATAACCACTCTTTGTTAAATGAATTAATCAATTTGTACAATTGTTGTTGACAATTGTGGTTGACAACATTGATGCTATCAAAATTTGGATCATTGGTTTAAAAAATAATGTTTAAAATTGATGAATGTGATGTTGACAAGTGTGAGTTTTCAATCAAAATTGTAAAAAAAAAAAAATTAAATAATGCTATTTTACCAGAAAATATGTGATTTAATGTTTGACATAATAAGTGTTGGCAAGATGTGATTGGATGAAAAAACTGATTGTATTTTAAACAATCCAATGATAGGCCGACATGTGGCATTATGCCAATGATTATATCAATCATTATGTTTGGTTGCTAATACATGAATTTAAATATCTATTAAAATTTCTAGATACATGAGCACAAATAAATTCATCTATAATAACTCTAGATTCACGTAGGTCAAGATTTATTTAGTCTAGATTAATTTGAATNTTTTAAACAATCCAATGATAGGCCGACATGTGGCATTATGCCAATGATTATATCAATCATTATGTTTGGTTGCTAATACATGAATTTAAATATCTATTAAAATTTCTAGATACATGAGCACAAATAAATTCATCTATAATAACTCTAGATTCACGTAGGTCAAGATTTATTTAGTCTAGATTAATTTGAATGTTAATTAATTGAGAGTTAATAACACGAAATTCATGCATGACAATGATTTTATAGTATTTATTATATATTAAAAATGAAAAGTAATATATTATTGAAATAATTGAATTGTAGTACGGTAAAAATCGTCGAAAAAATTGATTCTCAATTGATGTTAATATTTAATATATTATAGATTTTTGGTTAAATTCGGTGCTAGGTGCATCAGTAGTAGCTCATGCAAAGTTTATACGGGAAAAACTTGTAGTTGTTGCTTTTGATCTATTTTGCTTCATCTTATCTAATCTAATCTATGCTGGTGTTGCTATTCTTAAAGAGTATTCTGTCACCTCAAATTTTAGTCTTGGGGATGCAGAAGTTGATTGAAACATTAAGCATATCAGCGAGAATTTTCATTTATGTTTATAGTCTGACCAGCATATCTATGATAATTCATTTTGATAGAATATATTTCGCCGATCGATGGCCGAGTACTTGGCCTCGTTAATACAATATAATGGAAATGAAATTTGTAAACATTGAAGTTTATGCATTACTAATGAATGAAAAGTTAAGGAAGCAGTGAACAGAAGCTTCTCTTGAACTTTGACAAAGTAAAGGGGAAAGACTGACAAATGAGGAAGGAAATTATAGAACACACAGAAGCAAGTCACCGTTACGTGTAGCAGATTTAAGAATTATGCCTCTCTTTCAAGAACACTTATTGCATGTAAGGTGATTGGATAATACAAGATAGTCTAAAGGGAGAGAAAAAGCTGAAATTTTGTCCGTTTTACCGTTCAGGTGTATCCAATACAGCATACTAAACATGTTCTTAGTGTCCATTTGCCATGCTCTTCATGGACTCAAACCTGAGACCCTTGTCTTCGAACTTAGTTTTGGTATAAAGGTCTAGGTAATCTTGGAAGCGGAAATGATCGGGTAATAACAGCTTTGGAGATGGAGAAATGATTGCATCACCAGCAGGGTTGTAGAAGGTGGCAATGGAGAGTCTGCTTCCATCCTTCATAGCCATGACTCGGTGCAAAGCACTCTTGTAAGCGCCATTACTTAAAATTTCCAGTTGATCACCTGTATTTACGAAAATTCTGTTGTTTATTGAAGGCGGAATTTTCACCCATTTTCCGTCTTTGAAAAATTCAAGGCCAGGAACTTGATCATCTTGGAGCAGGAGAATAATACCACCAGCATCCGTATGCTCTCGGAGCCCTCTGATGAGTTCAGGGCGAGGGCATTCGGGATATATTGCCACTTTTGTCCCCACGGAAGGAACGCTGCCTCCTGCAAATCCTTCCTTTATGGAATTCTTATGTATGCCCAGGTTCTCACACATTAGCTCTGAAAGCTTTTCCGCAAGCTTAATTAGTTGATCAATGTATGCATTCATAGTTTTGCTGCATATATGTTTCACTATTAGTCCAAATGAGTTAAATGGTTGGTTATCTATGTCATAATTTGAAAGATTTTGCTTTTGCATGCTTGGTATGTAGTATCGGACATGATTGAACAATATAATAAACATGATTTTAGCCGTTAGTTTTTTTTTTTTTATGTTTTTACCTTACTGAACGACCATCAAGGGTTAAAATAACTTACCTAAGATCTTTTGACAAGGTAAGCTCATTGATGTTGGAATTTGGACGATGCCAAACGAAGAAGGTGGTTTCCCAGTCTTTGCTGCTGATATACTCATTGTTTGCCAAACTCTTTGCTGTCTCTGAGTCATAGAATTTGCCTTTCATGTTCTCTTCATAATGTAGATTCACCAATTGCTTCACTTTCTCCATAAGCTCTTTATCAACTCCATGGTTCTCAATCTGCAGGTACATATCATATCATGAACAACACTTATTTTAGAATGAAGTATGTTTGGTATACAATACTAGATATAATTAAACATTACAGTCAACTGTCTAATCTACTTTACAAAACACATTATAAATGATTTCCAAGATATATAAACAACATTTCATTACCATGAAAAAGCCCCATTTTTTGCATGCTTCATGAAGAAGTGCCATTGCTTCCCCTCTATTTTCACCCTCAATCTTACTGAAGTCAATCACAGGGATTTCCATCTCCTTTTTCTTCCTTTTTTTTTTTTTTTGGCTAGGAAAATATAATAACCTTTTTCAGCTTCAAGTTAGGATGTGGAAGATATTTGAGTGAATGGAGTATATATATATAGGCCTGGACATGAGAAGTGATGGATTATTTTAATGATAAAATTAGGTCAGTTAGATTTGAAGAAGGGATAGTAGCAGGTGTCCCATGACCCTCATTGAAAGGAAGTTTTTTGGAAAAAGCAAGTAGGGTTAATGAGTCCAAGTTCAGATCATCCCTCAACCATGTGATTTGTAGGTAATTAATTATGTATTAAATCTCTTTGTATTGAAGACACAATATCAACCTTTTAATCAAGGTGGTTCAATTTGACATCTTCGCAGACATCTTATATTCATGTCTTGCCACTATCTATTCATAAAAATTGTGTACGTGTTAGATCATTAATGAAAATCAATTTCAATCGAGAGGGACATGTCGAAGATTTAATTCAGATAAAAATAAATATGTTTTTATCATCTTCCTTTATTTTTCTGCATATCCCAGTGAAGAATATCCCTCGTAAAGTCTTTCACGGCATGTGAGGCCTTCTTGAAATCTATATTTTACATGCCAACTAGATTTTGTATAATGTTTTTTGTGATGGGAACTTTACTCAAAACTGAGATGTCCACTGCATTTCACTTGTTTTTCCAAAACCAGGGGCAGTACGTCGGCGATTGAGTTTCCTTGACATGTTTTCCCTTGAGGCACGCGGATTTACTTGGACAGATTTCTTGAGTAGGGACGAGTTGTGTTGATTAATGAAAGGTTAAGATTAAAAAGGAAAAAGACTAAAAAATAATGAAGGTCAACGAGGAAACCTATAATCTAACATTTTTTAAAACCAGGGGCAGTATGTCATTGAATGAGGTTGCCTTCAGACAGCATGGGGTGGGGTGGGGTGGGGTGGGGTAGGGTGAGGGGTAGTTGTCAAGGAACCCAATTGCTCTTCCAATGGGCGGTTTTATCCTTGGGTGGCATATTGTATTGGATCATCTGGTAGAATAGAACAATATATTCATCAATCATTGAAATGTATCTTTGCTTTCAAAATTTGTCAATGCCTATATGCACTATATGGTCAGCTTATGCTTTTTATGGGGTACACTTTTTTTATTCCTTTAGCCTTTGGGAAATAAAGTTGTGCCTACATAGGAGAGTATGGGCTTAGAAAATGAATTTTTCAACAAATGGGATTTTCGCATGGAAACCTTTTATGTTGATGAATTTTGATAAATAATCGCAATCCATAAATTGTGCGAATTTAATGGTTTAGAACTATTAAAATCTCTACCGGGATGTGTTCGAATTTAAATATAGGGATTTTGAAAGGTTTTAATAAATTTAAATTGTTATAGTAGTCTGAGTTTACGTTGCGATTATTTGTCCAATTTATTGACAAGGAATTGTCTTCTTTAGGGGTCTATCAATGTTACCAAAATCCAACCTAATCATTTATGGCGTGGATTTTGATAGGTAAGAAAATAAAGCAGTTAACAAATTGACTTTTTTGGCCTTTTGATTTAGGTGTTCATTGTTGGAATGATGATGTTTTTTTTTTTTTTTT
>CAIGRQ010063532.1:0-16287 GCA_903798375.1 Fraxinus sp. D2006-0159 | reverse complement strand
TTACTTTTGCATTTTTGTTAATTAAAAAATATATCACTTTGACAAAGGAAATCGAAAACAAGAATAATTTCCTTTCAGCCACAAAATTGCCCCTATTATATTATAGTAGTTCACATTACACAAAATAGGAAGTGATACAAATTTTTATATATTCTATATATGTTAGCAAGAAATATTTAATTTTGTTGACGTTGAAAATCGTATGAACAAAATTCAAACAAACTTAAATTGTAAATAAGACTTTTATCGATAATGATTTGCGAATTACAATTATGACTACAAGGATTCATTTTTATTTTTATTTTTCTAACGGAGATATTTGAAATATGAAGTGTTTAGAATTCTTCCAAGACTCTCATCCTCTCTTTTATAGGGAAGAATTAACATGCATTTTTCATTTCTCTGTCTTATCAGCTAAAGTACAGAGTTGAGAAAGTATATCATTGGCACGTTTGGATTGGTTACTGAGCTCGGCTCTGTCAGGTCATTATGTGTTAACCTTACATGTGGTCCCCAACAATTAATGAACTAATTAGGAAATAAAATTAAGACATTTGATTGGTGGAATTGGTGGACATGTAAAACCTTCCAAAAGTCACTTGTTGATTGACTATTTGTACAATGTGTAAAGAATCTTCAATCATCCCCTCAAACCTTGACAATAGTTAATACGAGCTAATCTCAAATATCTAAGCTTAAATTAGAATGAGCTTAATGCGTACACTAAATTGTACTTAAGGACCTCGGAGGTCGGATGTCAACAAATTTCATTTATGAAATTTACATTTGCATTCTTATATAGTTCCTCAATGAACATTTAANTACATTTGCATTCTTATATAGTTCCTCAATGAACATTTAACAACTCAAACATATGCACCTATTCTTTTTACATCTCAAAATGTGAGAATGTTAAATATTATACTAGTTTAATCTCTCAAGTTGTGAGAGGGGTTTTATTTTCCTACTCTATCTTTTGAATTTCATGGAATCTTCGTTTTAATAAGGAAATATTATTTGTTTAAATATTTAAGTAGTGTTACGATTGGAAAAAAAATGTTCGAGGGTTTTAAAAAAATTAATCTCCTAGAGCCTCCAAATTTTCGGGGCCGGCCCTGGTCTCCATTGTTTGATAAGTCTTCTAACTTTCTAAATTTTATTGTTTTGAAAAGGTATATATAACTAATTTTTTACCATTGCTTCGGCAACCACCTTCTCCTTTCACTACCACAGTATGGTATTTAAGATATTATTTAATTTCTTTGAATTTTTTTTAAGTTTGTCGAATGCTTCTAAAGATTTTTTTTATGACGAATGATTGGAGGTTGTAAATAGGCTGGCATTGAGATGGTGGTGGTGGTGGTAAAATGGGGTAGCATTGATGGTAGCTTTTATTAGTAGTATGTGATGGAGATAAAATGGGGTGGCGTTGATAGTTTTTAATAGTGGTATGATGATGTCATTTTTGTTGATGGTAGTGGGGATAACTGTGATGGTTATTATCCACGGTGATGATGGCAGTGTAGATTGGTATTGGTAAGAGTGGTGGTTGTGAAAACAAGCGACATCGACGACTATGGTGGTTTTCATAGTGGTAGGTGGCAGAATGTGCGCAACACATTGTGTTGCAAGTGTAACGCTTTTGTTACCATGGCCCTGTCTGCAACCGATTTTTTGGACCAAAAAATTGATTATTTAACCGTTACATGACAGTCTGGGTCCCACCATTGTGAGTGAGAAGTCAAAAATGTCATACTACTGACCCTGCCAACGATAACAAAAGCAATTAAAATTTGGAGAAAAATTTCTCCTAGACAGGCGCCATAATTGAAACGATGGTGTAAAAAAATAAGAGTAATAAGTAAGAACAAAATTTTGGTCATAAAAAAGGTTGAATGGTATTTTTAAAAATAGTTGTTTTAGGCTATTTGTGAAACTTTTATTTTTACTAAAATTTCAGCCAGGCCAGGTGAGGACCAAGTCCGAGCTAAGGCCCAGGAAGAAGAAATTCAAGAACTTGTGCAAATTCAGCTTACTCAATACAGTGAGGCCACTACTATTTATAGAAGATCAAGCTCAAACTTACTTCAGGACAAGACCAAGTTCAAGCTAAGGCCGACGATAAAACCCAAGATAAAAACCACGATAAAGCTCGTCCTATTCCAACAGAAAATTACGTTACTAGTAACCATAGACATGTTCTTCTTTTTGTTCTTAGAATGACCCTGTACTAGAATCTTATGTCCAAATCAAGACAGGTCATGAAATAACTTTGTACTGAGCGGCAAGTATTCGATTACAAGGCACATTTTTCTGCTACATACAAACTATCTACATCCTAAATTCTTATCTCTTCCCACTTTACAGAAAGATATTGATTCTATCTCTTGAAATTTCACAAGCTCATCGAATCCACATTTCACGGCTGCAAACTACCTATCTTTATAAAACCCGTGTCCTCAAATCACACCGTCTAAAAGTTTAAATTGTTATGAATGTTTGATTTTCAACACCCCTTCTATCAAAAATGTAATCCTTGCACGTGTAATTTAATAAACGAGATTCGTATCTACCGTGTCTAAGATTGAAGATAATCGAGGTTCTTCCTATAAATACTCATATAAGGCTTGACTCTTAGCAAGCCGCAATTCAAAAGCTTTGTTTTCTGCATTTTTATCTCTTTAGTTGACAGTGAAGCTATAGCCAGCAAAAATGGCCCTCATGCCCACCCACGGTGATCGAAGAAGGAGCCACATCCACGATCCCATCTATGAGTTACTCGAATACGAAACTCTCCTCATGCCACCACATGCTCCATTCCATAACCAAACAAGGCAACTGCCTAGTCCCAAGATCGAGTGGAAGGAAACCCCGGAGGTATACATGTTCAGAACTGATCTTCAGGGATTCAAGAAAGAAGAAGTAGAAGTGCAAGTGGAGGATTGTAATGTTGAACCACTTATTTATTTGAATATTTTTTTTCAACACGACCTCTAATTACATGCCAATTTTCTTAAATAGGCAGTGCCAAGATTTTGACTCGAGGGCGGATAACCTTATTTATTTAAATTCATGTCTTGGACAGGTAAAATTGTGAAGATAAGTGGCGAGAGGAAGGCGGGGAAAGAAGAGTTACAAGATGATTGGCAGTACGTTGAGTGCAGCAGAGGCAAGTTTATGAGTGCATTTTCGTTGCCTGAGAATTGTAGAGGTGATCAAGTGAAGTCATCAATGGTTAATGGAGTGCTCACTGTCACTGTGCCTAAGAGGGATGTGAAGCACACTCGTCATGTCCAAACTATAGATATTAATGGGTGAAATTTTCGGTGTTATGTACAAGGGAGAGAGGAAAATGTGATGTTAACATTAGTATTTACAAATAAATTCTCTGCATAATAATCTAGTACCTAAGAATTTACAAATAAATTCTCTCTCTCTCTCTACTCTCTGGTCTCTTGTTCCAGGCAGAATTCCTCAATTTGCATTTCTTTACAAGTCGAATTTTTGGAGCACTATAAATTTCTAATTACAAGCTTAAGCCTCCGTTTGACTAATTTAAATACTTTATACATGCTCAAACTTTATTTCTAATCAAACATTTAAATGAATTAACAAGTATCATTTACTTATCTACACTCATTTAAATTTATTTATGAACTAAATCATTTATAATTTTTTGCCAAACGGACTATAAATTTTGTCGTTTAAAGGGTAAATTCTATTTGTAGCAACTATACGTTCACTTAATCTAAATACGGTAAAGGTACTTCAATTTTATTCAATTGGATAATTATACTTTAATTTGATTTTAATTGGAAAATTTCGTCTAATTCAATCACTTGGATTGACGGGCATCGGTCAATCTAATAGTCAAAATATAATATCCGTCATTTATTTCACTCAAGCAGTACTTATTCCAAGTTATAAACTAACTCTTACACTCAGGCCTATCCATAAGCTCTCCACCCTGGCTCTTGGGAGGCATATCCTGTGATTTACCTCCTCCACAATGGTCCAGGGTAGGGTCGGTGGGGCCTTCAAGGTTGGGATTCAACCTTTTATAAACTAACTCTTACATGAGACGAACATAGTTTATTAACGACACATCAACTGTTTTTTATGTAAAATATGACTGAGTTATCTAATTAAAGTAAAATCAAAGTGTAGTACCTAATCAAAATCAAATTAGAGTGGATATATTTGATTGAAATCAAATTAAAGTATAGTTATTCGATTGAACAAAATTGAAGTATATTTGCCTGGTTGACATTAAATGAAAAGATAATTATCAAAAGCAAATTTGCCCCTTTAACATTAATGAATATATTCTCAAACTTGATTTTGATGATGATATAGAGGAAAGAAACAAAAAGTTAGAAATTGCGGATAAGTTTACTCCAATTATTAAATCACCAAAATTGGAATCAGAAACCAAAGTTCATACTCCATCATAAGCTGTAAAAATCTCTCGATGAAGAAGTGAATGATTTATCTCAGCTTGTTAAACTATTTTAGAACAATCTCTATGTCAACAAATGAATGGGCTAATGGCCTCAAGCTTGCCTACTGGTCATATTAAGTTACAGTGCCTCACTCAAGGTTTCGGGTCACCGCTCTTTATGAAAGAATTTAATTGGTTGGTGAGTTCGACTATGACAGATTGTCATGATACTTAAGCACATGTCCTACGTCGTTGCTTCATCTTCTTGATTGGTTGGTTTGGACGATGTTGGTCAATGAGAATACCTTTTATGTCATATCATGATGATGTTTCCATATAACGTCTTCAATTGTTTGATTCTGATCTCTATCAACGGGGCCTTGGGGTGGATGTTTCAAACTGACATGTCCAGTCTCTTCGACAGGAAGGGTCTTTTTTACCAAGACAAGAAGACCCTAAATTGATCCGACTTGAATTTCTGCTCGATTCTGACATGACAGCATAATTATACATGCGAGTCTTCTAAATAGCCCTAAAAAAAGCCCAAGAAACCCCAGTTTGGCCAAATTTTGACTTCCTAATCAAATTCGGAAGTTGGTCCCGGCAGTGCCACCCTTGGTACATTTTTTATTTTATTTTTTTGAACCGCTGGCATGTATCAAGAACCTGCACGGTTGCCCCTACCTATTATCTTAACGCACACGCAGGTGCAATTTCCTAAATCTTGCATTTTGATCCCTGAGCTTCTGCCTCTTTCCATGTAAGTCCTTGAACTTTTCTAAGCATTCATGTTGTTCCCCAAAAATCTTGAATTCTTTCAATCGACTTCTAATTCCGTCCAATTGAGTGCCCATAAGTTCTCAGCCTTCGCGTAATACCATCCTTTGATCAAATCAACGTCCAAAATCTCTTCATTTTGATTTGTTCACCATTAAATTAGAAATTTTACCTAATAAAACAAAGAGTACACTAAAATAAGTAGAAAATTGTCCATTTAGGACTTGTTTGTTTCGAATTAAAATCAGATTTCAATTTAAGTCAAAGTCAAATAATAAATATTAATTACTTCTTTTATGAGTCCAAAACTTTTCAATCACACATTTCAAAAATTTCTATTACAATTTCTAAAAATCTAATTTTAATCTCCACCAAACACCCACTTAATGAATTTGAGTTTAACGACCTAATTAAGCTTGTCAAATACACTTGAAAGTATAATGATTCGACACAACCCGTCTTTATATAGAGTGAATCGTATTAGTATCTACATCACTCTATAATTGCATGATAGTTTACGACTATCAAGTATCAATTTCCTCATAAGGAATGTTTCCGATTACTAGATTGCTTGCAAACAACTGATGCTAAATTCCCTGCAAAAAGAAAAAGAAAATGCCTTAGCTTGCTTGTTGACTCGTACAAAGTACAAAAGAAAATGCTACTTGTCCCACGCTCCTTAGATGTCGTAAAATCAATACCAGGACCGAAATCACAAACCTATCTGCCCGTAATAACATGGACCAAAATGCTCTCCCACTACACCACAACCACAACATAACTTCCACTCATCCACCGCCACCGCCACCGCCACCGCACTACTACCACAAGCCATCTCTCTTGCACTTCCACTGGGGCAAAGACGCCGAAATCCTCTTCTCCGGTTGGCCCGACAATCATTCGGGCATGTATGCATTGGCTCTAGTATTTGTTTTTGTTCTGGCTGTTTTGGTTGAATTTCTGTCAAACCTTAATCTTGTCAAACCAGGGTCAAACCGAGTCGCGAGGGTTTTTTTCCAGACTGGGTTCCATGGAATTCGAGCCGGGTTTGCATATATGGTGGTGTTGGCTGTGATGTCTTTCAATGGTGGCGTTTTCATTGCAGCTGTTTTAGGCCATGCAATCGGGTATTTGATTTTCGGAAGTCGAATCAGTAAGAAAGATTCCGGTGTAGCTTAATTGCGACTTGGAACCCGATCTTGGAGTGATATGAATATGATAGCTTCGCTCCACCAATTAAATTCACAAACCCACAATTTGTTCATTATAATTGTTCACAATTTATGAGCGATTTTTTTACACATGATTGATTCAATATATAATAAACACGTTACAAAATAAAAAATACTACGAAAAGTATATCCTATATGATGTTCATTGTATTATTCATATACATGTGTACTTGTGTCGTATCGAGTTAAATCCAACTAATCAGTCATCATTTTCATAATAAAATAAAGAAAATACTATATATCTTCAATGATCTCGAGTAATTGGACAAAGTGCATGGGATAATCAATCATCCATGCAATTATTACCAAGATTTGCTTTGCTTCAACGTTACTTGTAAATATTTATATACGCTAATTAGTGATAAAAGTAATTAATATTGAATTAGCAATTCTTGAGATCAGTTCACAACTTCTGTCCCAAGCTTCCATTTTAACCATTTGTTTGTATCCCAATTGTAACTACTTATAAGTAACTGAAGCAGGCCAAGAATTTAGCTCAGAATAAGCAATTCTTGAAATCAAACTACTTATAATCTCCATTTCAAAATAATTCATAAAACCCTGTTTCCCATGAATTTCCCAGGATATCCCCCCTCAAACTTCTGGAATTCCTATGTAATGAGATTGTTCCCAGGATGGCCAGATCACCAAACCCTAACTGATTATTACTGGTTCTCTCTCTTTCTGGCGTTTCTGCTGGCTTTCACTGCAGAATTTTGTTCACTGTATCCAATTCACAAGCAAACTGATTCAAAAGTTGCATTGTTGAATCATGCCGGAATGCGAACCCTTAAAATATTTATGTCTTATTTGTCCGTTGTAGCGGTCATCACCACCGATTTCATGTTCTTTCTGGCCGCTGTAGCCGACTAGCCGGCCATGGAATTGGAAATCTTGTTGGGAAGTTGTATCAGTATCAGATTGAACAGGCAATGGCTCCACCACGAAGTGAAGATAGCTTTGAAGTTACAAAAGTTTGATATAAACATTGCTTTTATTTTTATCAGTCAACATTTCTGTCTTTTCGCCTTGTTAAAATACATTATTCTAACACTTACCGTATCTGCACTCACCGGATTGTGTAGTTTTGGGACCACAAGATTGTTGTAACTATATTGATTCTTCACGTGTAATTGCTACTTTTTACTTGCTCCCTACTCCAGCATTTTGTATATATTGCTGGCATTGTAACCTTATAAATTAATTAATTGAGCTTTCATCTTTTGCTCCATTTTTACCCAGTTACAGTTAAAGCTTCTCTTCCTATGAATTCCAACTTGGTATCAGAGCCTTATAGTTAACACCGGATATGATGATAACACACAATCAGCACAACCAACTACCAACAATCAGATGCCTTCAATGGTGGGAGGATATCAGTTGCAAACTCTTGGAATTAGCCTAACTCAAGTTCCACCAGTGAGACAACCGAAACAACTTTATGTTATGGAAAAATATGGTGATGCTGATCATCAAAGGTCACAACCTGGAAGGATTCATCATTGGAAACAAAAGTTGCCCAGCTGATTTCCTAGCTACACAAACCATTGGCTCAACTAGGGTCACAATCGAAATGGCTCAAATATTGAGTATGGAAATTGGGTGTCAATAGATCAACTAATGATGGGTTGGTTGTACTCTTCAATGACACCAGAAATTGCAATGAGAGTCATAGGATCATCAAGTCTTCTAACCTCTGGAACGCTGTCCAAGAAAGTTTTGGAGCCATGAATCGATCGAGGGTTACCTTCATTGTTAGTGAACTTCAGAGAACTAGGAAGGGAGCAATGTGTGTTGATCAGTACCTCAACACTATAAAACAACTTGCAGACAATCTTGAAATTGTTGGCAAAGTCATTCCTCGTGCTGATCTTGTTACTCAAGTGCTTGCCGATTTGGATGAAGAATATACTCCTATAGTAGTGAAAATAAATAGCAGGGAATCCATATCTTGGCATGAATTGCAATCAGTGCTCATGACTTATGAAAGTAGAATTGAGCATCTCAACTCTCTGAAAAATGGTTTGGCCTTAGTGAACTTAAGTGAAGCTTCACCAATTTCATCCATAGCTCAAATATTAACAGAGGAAGAAGGTCTAACTATGCTGGTAGAAGCAATAGCTATAGAGGAGGCAGGAGTAGAGGTAGATGAGGTAATAGACTATTTGCTAACAAAAATGCATGCCAAATATGTGGTTTGAACAATCACACAGCAGCTAAGTGTTTCTACCGGTTTGATGAAAGATCTGATTGAGGCACTTGAGTATGGTGGTAAGCAAAAACTTGTTGTTGGCAATGATAATAGACTTCATATCTATCACATTAGCACAAATAACCTCAATACACAAAATAATAAGTCACTAGTCCTTAACAATGTCTTGTTAGTTCCCTTAATCAAGAAAAGTCTGCTAAGTGTTTCACAGTTAACTTCTAATAATAGAGTATTCATGGAATTTCATTCTGACTCTTATGTTATTAAGGACAGGGAGACCAAGGAGGTGCTTTTGGAAGGGAGAATTAAAGGTGGACTGTATCAGATTGAACTACCTGATCAAGTTAACCAGCTTCCTATCTCAAAGTCTGTTGACTCAAATAAATCTAGACCTTCTATTTTTGTTGTTAAGTCTAAAGATGCTATAAAGTATAAGTCTAATTTAGAATTGTGGCACATGAGGCTTGGACATCCCTTAAAATCTGTAATGGCCCAAGTCATTCAACTGTGTAATGAAAAGCTTAAAGTGATTGAAGTTGATCGTTTTTGTGATGCCTGTCAACTTGGCAAAGCACACTTTTTACCTTTTAAACTTTCAACCTCACATTCATCATCACCTCTTGAACTTGTTCACACTGATGTCTGGAGTTCTGCACCCCTTCAATCAACATCTGGTTTCAAGTATTACATCATATTCATCGATAATTATAGCAGGTTCACATAGATATATCCTATGAGGAACAATTCTAAAGCCCTGATTTCCTTTATCCAATTCAAAAATTTAGTTGAAAGTAAGTTCAATAAGACAATCAAAACTCTTCAATCTAACTGGGGAGGAAAATTAAGAGCATTTACTGAATTCACTCTACAATCATATATTTACATAAGGTTTTCCTATCATTACACTTCATCTCAGAATGGGAAAGCTGAAAGGAAACAACGCCACATCACTAAAATCGGTCTAACCTTTCTTGCTCAAGCTAACATGCTATTGCACTACTGGTGTGAGTCATTCCATACCGCCACCTATCTCATTAACAAACTGCCCACACCTGTTCTTCAAATGAAGTCACCTTGTCAAGTTCTAAATGGTGAACAAACAAGCTATAAGTCACTCAAAGTTTTTGGATGTGCTTGCTTCCCTTGTCTAAGACCTTACCAGCCTTACAAGTTCAGTTTCCATTCTACTAAATGTGTCTTCATTGGATTTAGCAATTCCCATAAATGTTATAAGTGTCTTAGGTCTACTCACTCTAGTTCAACTTAACCAACAGTATCTCAAAGTCCTATTCAACTAGAGAAAATTGAAACTGAGACACCAGAGGTTAATGAGAATGGAAGTGCAGAGATTAGACATGAGCATATTGAAAGAAAAACTCATGAAGACACTGCAGGCACTCAGGCAGAAGAAACTAAGCCCAATATTCACACAAATTAGGAAGAATCCAGAACTGATGAAGAAACTCATAAAGATACTGCATGTAATACTCTATGATTACCAGAAGTAAAGCAGGTGTTTTCAAACATAAAGTGTACACCACTCTTTGCAAAGAATCTAGAACTGAACTTAGTAAGGCAGAACTCAGTGATACCTCTGAAGCACTATCTGATTAGAACTTGAAAGCAGCTAGGGAAGAGGAGTTTAAAGTTCTGGTAAGGAACAAAACCTGGACATTAGTGTCACCCTTGTTCAATCAAAGAGTCATAGGAAACAAGTGGGTTTTCAGACTTAAAGGAGACATTAAAGGAAAAATTTTGAAGTACAAGGCAAGATTTGTTGCAAAGGGTTTTCTACAAACTTCAGGCATTGATTATCATGAAACCTTTAGTCCAGTAATCAAGGCTTCCATACTAAGAATAATCCTATCACTTGCTATGTCTAAAGGCTGGAGTGTTAGACAAGTTGATAATAATAATGCCTTTCTTAATTGAAGGTTGAATGAAGTAGCCAGACAGCTTCATCGACAAAGCCAATCCAACCTTCATTTAAAGGCTTGAAAAGGCTCTTTATGGAATGAAACAAGCCTTTAGGGCATGGTATGAAAGCTTGAAAGGAACATTTCTAGACTGGAAGTTCATCAAGTCCAAGGCAAATAATTCCTTATTCTTTTACATGAATGAAAGGCAAATAATTTTTTATTTTGTGTATGTTGATAATATAGTTATAACTGGAAATGATCACAAGTCGTTGCAATATTTCATTGACAAGCTTAACTCACAGTTTGCATTGAAACACATGGGTGAATTGCATCATTTTTTGGGGATTGAAGTGAGGAGATGTGAATTTGGGATGCATCTCACTCAGGCTAAGTACATCAAGGATCTGCTGAAAAGGTTCAATTTTGAACACCTTAAACTCTGTGCAACGCCTATGACAATGGGAAAAATTATCTACAAGAATGAATGAGAGAAAATGGTTGATCCATTTTTATTCAGAAGTGCAATTGGTGGACTTCAATATCTTGTTCATACACAGCCTGAAATTAGCTTTGCAGTGAATAAGCTAAGCCAATTTCTTCAAAGCCCTTCAGATATTCATTGGAAGGCAGTGAAAAGGATCTTTAGGTATTTGAAAGGCACAACTGAACAAGGCATTTGGATTCAGAGAAGTGACAACTTGAACATCATCAGTTATACTAATGCTGATTGGGCCTCCTACCCTGATGACAGGAGATCTACAGCCGGCTATTGCATTTATCTAAGCGATACCTTGGTTGCTTGGTCTTCAAAGAAACAACAAATGGTTGCCACGTCCAGTGCTGAATCTGAATATAGGGCTCTAGCATTAGCCTCTGCTGAGATAGCTTGGATTGAGTCACCTCTTAAGGGAATCAAATTGAAGCCTACTTCAATCCCAATTTTGTGGTGTGATAATCTAAGTCCTAGTGCTCTAGCTTCCAACCTAGTTTACCATGTTCGAACTAAACACATTGAACTTGATATACACTTTGTGAGGAACAAAGTTCTTGAAGGCAAATTGAAGATCCAATACATTCTTTTATATGATCAGACTGCAGATTTGCTAATAAAACCTTTATCTCATTCCAAGTTCTTGTTTTTTAAAGACAAGCTTGGAGTTAGTTGATATAACTCTAGCTTGAGGGTGGATGTTAAAATACATTATTCTAACACTTACCGGATTTGCACTACACTCACCGGATTGTGCAGTTTTGGGACCACTAAATTGTTGTAACTATATTGATTCTTCACGTGTAATTGTTACTTTTTACTTACTCCCTACTCCAGCATCTTGTATATATTGCTGGCATTGTAACCTTGTAAATTAATTAATTGAGCTTTCATCTTTTGCTCCATTTTTACTCAATTACAGTTTTGAATTTCAACTCGCCTTTGTTTGGTATTGATTAAAATCAAGAATTTAATTAAGTCAAAGTCAACAATTATTTTTAACCACACATTTCGTGAGACCTATAATTTTTTAACCACGCATTTTATTTATTTTTATCAAAATTTACTAAAAATCTGATTTTAATTAACACGGATATTTGTATACACCATGCTTGCATGTAATTATTGAAGATAAGAAAATAAATTGTTTCATTATCGATCAACACATTTTGTAAGAAATATATACTGGAAGGGACTTATTTTGTCGTGAACAAAAATTTAGCTTTTGTTTTCTTTAATTAATTTTGTTTATGGCTATCCAATGCTATATATAAACATGAACCAAAAGTTTATGGTGCGTTTTAGTTACTGTTTTTAAGTTGTTTTCAAATTTCACTTTTGTAAAATACGCAACAACTTATTTGGTTTGATGTTTTTATAAATTTTTGAAAACAACTATAATATAAAATTCAAAGCGCATTCTAATTTTTTCGAGTGTTTCATTGAAACTAAATTTCAAAAGTTGAAAAAAATTTAAAAAAATCTAAAGATATAATTCTAAAATCTAAAAAAAAAAATTCTGAAAAATAAATTATTAAATTTTTTTAGAGAAATAAAAATTATAAAAATACACCAAGCTCTTAATGGCTATTTATATAAAAATTATAAATAAATATATTTAAATAAGACAGATAAAAATCCTCAGTCCATATCATTATTTTTTAATTTTTAATTTCCATGTTTTGTTGTCTCAATTTATTGTTTATTTAATTTTGTAGCGAAAAAAAAATTGATAATATATTTATGTAAAATTATTCTATTTTACTAAAGAATCAAAATTTATGAAATAAAAGGTTTTTTTTTAAAAAAAAAAAGGTCTCAAAATTCGAAATCAAACGTTTTTCTATTTTTCTGTTTTGAGAAACAATTTTATAAAATGACAAACCAAATACAATTTTAATAATCTTAAAAAAACACTTAAAAAATGAAAATGAATACAAAATTCAAAACTCAAAATTGAAATACAAACCAAATGGGAGAATATATACAATTACAAAGACACTTTCGTAATTTACCGTGGGAAACACACTCCTCCCCCTTGCCAGAATTACTTTAAGCATCTCCAATGATAGTATAAAATAGATATTAGATTTTCAAAGTGGCCGTAAATTAATCAACCTTGATGAAGAGATGCAAATGAGATACAAATTGTATTTTTAAGCAGAAAATGTAAAATAAAAAAGGGAAATTTACATCTTTTTTACGTTTACAAGAAGCAAAAAGTGAATTTATATTAATTTTTTTTCTTTCAAAAAAGTCTGACAAAATGTTTTAAGAGATCAACATGAAATTTTGAAATATAAAAGTTGGACAATGACATAAATAAAATAAGAAATAACTAAGGAACTGTCTAACCATCCAGGATATGACAATGCCAACTATTTATATTGGGACAAATTCATTTGTACATAAATTGATGACAATGAAGGTTGACAACTTCTCACATATGTGTGGGTCCCGCGTGATTTAAAAATTTCAAAAAAAGAAAAAAGTGAGCCCCCCATTGTGAGTGTTCGGTCAACCTTTATTGTCATTCATTTCGGTACATGTTGTAAGTAAGCAACTCGCCTACAATATTAATTTTACGTGCAGTAAATTAAAATATTCATACATTATTAACATACACAAGTAAATTTAATCTGAACCGTCTCACCAATAAAAATGTTTTCATCCCCTTCAATTTGTCATCCTTGACATTCAGTAATACGAGTGATAAAATGAGCTCGATGATGGGGTTGTCCCGCTTGCACAATTTAAAGATGACTGACCGCATTGCGGAAAAAATATTTATTCAAAAAATCAATATTCAAAATATATATTTTTTTCTTTAATTTCTCTTTATAATGGCATCAAATAGCGGCTTATAAATTGTTCATTTGTTTGACAGAGCTTTTGATAAAAGATTTATCAAGATTGACTTTTATATCTTTCCTCAATGATGTATATGTGTAAAGGGAAATTTATTATAAAAAGCAAAAGGAAAAGAAAAACAAAAGTAAAAGGAAAAGGAAAAGCAAAATGAAAAGCAAAAGATAATCACGTAATACTCAAGATTCATTTGACAGGACTTTTGCTTCTTATAAAGGAACTTCTTGTGAAAGTTATCTTAGTCAGAGGGTGTTTGGTAGATATTAAAATCAGATTAAAATTGAAAATATAGCTGTTATTGTTGACTTTTATTAGACGGGTGGGACCCAATAACGGTCATATTTTTAATTTTAATTGAATTTTAAACCGTACCAAACAGACTCTCAATGTTTAAAAACTAATTTTACAAGAGCTTTTTCTTATGGGAGAGCTTTGTTGGGAAGTCATATCGAGTCAATTTTTTTTTTTAAAAAAAAAAACTCTTCTAACTAAAAAAAAAAAGGAATTGTTATAAAATTAGTTAAACGGGTCTTTAGATAAATATTATTATTATTTTTTAAACTTGTCCAAGTTCATTGAATTTATTTAAAATTTAACAAATTTAATTCCATGCAAACTGACGTAGCCCCCAAAACCGAATTCCAATTGGCAGATATAAATTAAAAGTTGGACAAATAAAAAAGGGTTAATCTTTTCACAATCTATGTCATATCCTCTTTTTTTCACTCCTATATATGACTAATCTACCACAATATAAACTCAGAATTAATCCAAAATCTTTTCTTAATTTTGTCTAATTGACAAGCTAATTTTTCACTTCTCTTTCCAAGAAATGTCTCAAGAACATGACCGTGGTAACATGTCCGTGTCAATGCCAACACCAACATCTTCTAGTTCAGTGTATAATCATAGTATGAACATGAAACACAAAACCATGCACATGAGCTTTTTCTGGGGTAAAGACGTTGTGGTACTTTTCCAAGGATGGCCAGACGACCGGCTTGGCATGTACATATTGGCTCTAGCCTTTGTGTTTTTGCTTGCAGTTGCAGTTGAAGTCTTAGCTGTGTCTCCACCCGCGAAGCCTGGGGCACATCCGGTGTCTATTGCTTTGATTCAGGCCAGTGTTTATGCAGTTCGAATGGCTCTTGTTTACTTGGTTATGCTCTCTGTTATGTCCTTCAATCTTGGCATCTTCATTGTAGCTGTGGCCGGCCATGCCCTCGGCTGTTTTCTAGTCAAATATCGCGGCACTTCACATGGCTTCTCAGGCTGAGGCCATTTCAAATGCAATTCCTAAATTTTAGTACTAAAGAAAACGATGATACACCTCGTACGTGTTCGTGTTATCGTGCATATGGTTTTCTTTGTTTTTGTCTGTCCATATTTCCCAGTTTTGTATCTGGTTCCATTTTGCAGGCTTCAGTCTTAGACAAACGTGTTTATTTGAACCCCATTTTTATTTTTATTTTTGCCAAAAGTGGACTTTGGAATAAAGATTCGAAGGAGAATATGTGGTTAAAAAAATTATATTTGCATGTAATATTAATTTATTAAGAATGTGTGATTGAGAATAAGAGAGAAAAAAAATATATTTTAAAAATAATAGGGACCTAACGCGGGCTAAATATCATTTTAGTCAAAATTATCGAATATCGGAAACTTATTCATGTGCAGGTGGGATATACGGAGCACTAAATCCACTTCGAAACCAGTGCTTGCATTTGAAATGGAGCATAGTTCACGAATCAAAATATTTCATTCTCGTCTCTAGAGACATAGTATTTGGTCATTTTATTTTGAATAATGTTACTTATACATAATGAAATTAAATAATGGCTTACGCAAAGATGAGGTGTTAAAAAGAGAGTGATGAACTTTTTTTTTATTTTTATTTTTTTTAAAGGAAATTCTGATCCCATCATATATCACCACATTATGTATATATAAACCATTATATACATACATACATCACAATCATTTTATTTTTCTGAAGGCACGAGGAAATGAACAATGTTTTAGGTTGTGTTTGATACACAACAAATTCCATGGAAAGTTTTCCATTTTTTAAGAAATGTTGTGTTTGATTGCACAAATTTGGTCAAGAAAAAATTTTCTTTCCACCCACGCGCCCTCTTTCTTGGTTTTAGGGAATGGTGGGAAAGCCTTTTTCAGGTTCTCCCAATTTTATTTTTATTTTTTTGTAATGGAAACAAATTTCATAATCAATTATAAAAAAAAGAAAAAAAATTATTTTAATGGACAATTTTCATGTAAAACAAAGTCGAACGAACACTAAATTTTCATGGAAAAAATGATTTTTTAGGGAAAAAAAAGTTTTTTTTTTT
>CAIGRQ010063490.1:0-10560 GCA_903798375.1 Fraxinus sp. D2006-0159 | reverse complement strand
ATCTACCTCCAACACTGTGACAAAACTGTTGCGCCCGTAGCATTGGCGACCCTATGAAAAAACTTTGTGCATTTATCCCCCTCTTTCAACTACGTGACCCTAGATTTCTGGTGTCAAACAATCTCCACCAACCTCACTAGCTCTCCCCTTAATACTCCACGTCTCTCATTTTCCTCCCTAACCAACCATCGACTCTCCTCTAGCTTATCCAGCTCTTCTATGACTGAAAGACACTGAACTTTACGATAGTTCACATTGCCCACCACCTCCTCATTCCACTGCGCCAAACAATCTCATCTATCTCCACCAACCTCACTGGCTCTTCCCTTAATACTCAACGTCTCTCATTCTCCTCCCCATCCAACCCTCGACTCTCCTCAAACTTATCCAGCTCTTCAATATCTGAAAGACACTGAACTTTACGAAAGTTCACATTGCCCACCACCTCCTCATTCCACCTCTTTAAATCCATTTTTAACGCCCTCAACTTTTGATCCAATACATAACTGGGAGACCCTCGAAAATCATAAGAGGCCCACCAAGTCCATACTCGCTCCCCAAAACCTTCTACTTTTAACCACATCTTCTCAAACCTAAAAAGCCTTATTACACTACCCCTAGTATTCCTAGATAACAAAATAGGGAAATGATCATAGCACACTCTCCCTAGTCTCCTCTGAGTAACAAATGAGTACTTAGCCTCCCACTCTTACTAACCAAGAACCGGTCTATATGAGATAGAATCGGTTGGTCCCGATTAAATGAACAAGTAAAGTTTTCCCCAATCATAGGCATATCTACTAACATATTCTCCCTAATAAAATCTAAAAATTCCTCCATAGCCCTAGTTAGTCTCCCACTACTCGACCTTTCAGTAGGAAAACGAATTACGTTATAATCACCCCTATTGCACATTGGGAGATTCCACCAAGCCATCATACCAGCCAACTCATCCTACATGCCCCCTCTACTCACATCAGAATTAGGTCCATAAACTCTTATAAACATCTAATGGAATCCATCTCCAATATTTCTAAACGAGAACAATATCGAGTATAACCCTACACTAACATCCTCCATATCAAGAACTCTACCCGATGCCCAAAAAATGATATCCTACATGATGTCCCCCATAAACTAAAAACCACAGCCCTCGAGATAAATCCAACTTAGTTTCTTGCAAACAAATAAGGTTCGCCCTCCATCCCCTTAACAAATTTCGAACACCTAACATTTTCCCAACCTCATTAATCCCCCTCACATTCCAGCTAATAAGTTTTGGGGTCATTTTAACGCTCTGTCATCCCTCCCCATCAATCCTTTCCTTGAATCGCCATCCTTAGTTTCATAATTATTGACCATTCGAGCCGCTTAAGTTCTCGAACACCCTTCCTTCTAGCTTTACCACCTTAGGTACTCATCCCCTATCCCTACTAGCCTCCAGTTCCTCGAATCATTGCATGAGTCTACTTTTATATCCATCGCAAGACATACCAACCAACTTACTGAAATCCTGAAATTTTTGAATGACCTAATTAGAAGGTTGGGTCCAGCTTCAATCGTATTCACCATCATAGTTTCCTCTGCTTGACAACACTCCAAAGGGTCATATGAATATTCCTCCGCTTCCTCCACATGTACAACATCACTGTCGGTCTCCCCTTCTGGCCGCCATTTACCCACAACACTAAAAAAATTTCAATCCCTAATTTTTTTTCTTTTAGGGGCTTAGAATGCTTTCTATTATATGTTTTCCCAACCATAACTGCCGCATCGTGCTCTTTTAAGGCAATCGAAGCTGATCCTTCTACCAATACATGCGCCATCCCTTGTACAACTAGGAATAATCCATCTGTCAACGAATTCGTGCCCATCGCGTCCAGTGCTTTCAACTCCAAGTTTACCATTTCCGGCTCCCTTTCCTTAGACCAAGAGATCACCTTTCAATTTGCTGTGAACCCCGAAGCTTTCTCATCCCTATCTAACTCCATCACTTCGGTCCTATCATCATTTTCAGAATACACTGCTTCAATTTGTGCCTAGTACTTTCAATTAGGCTTAGTCATTCCCTGCTGTCTTTAGTATGGGCTATTAATAAGTGTATTTCACTCATACTTTAGATATCATCTAAACTTGATATTTAACTTATTTCTACGCATTTTAGCACGTTGTAATATGTGTTTTGATATTGTGATAAATGTTGATGNCATTTTCAGAATACACTGCTTCAATTTGTGCCTAGTACTTTCAATTAGGCTTAGTCATTCCCTGCTGTCTTTAGTATGGGCTATTAATAAGTGTATTTCACTCATACTTTAGATATCATCTAAACTTGATATTTAACTTATTGCTACGATTTTTAGAACGTTTTAATGTGTATTTTGATATTGTGATATAAGTTGATGAAATTGAAGGAAACAAGTAGAGTAGACAAAAATTGGAGAAAAAAAGGCTAAATTGTAAGAAATCCAAAGTCCGATGACTAAAGTACAAATACTAAAAGTTGTGTCGGACCTCAAAATGAAGATTTGAGAGTGTGTGGAGCCAATTGGATGAAGAAATAAGTCAACGGGATCAAATATAGTCAAAGGGATCACCATCCTAGGTATTGAAATAGGGGTTAAATTCATACCTTAATAGCCTGCCGCTTGTTTTTCCATTTTAAAACAAATATTATCTTACATTACTGTCACTAGGATTGGTATGTTGTCTTATTGTTCTATTATGATTGCATACCATATGTGCCTTTACCCCTGTATATTTATCTTGGATTGTTATTTGAACATTAAGCAGCACTGATAAAACATACATGTGTGGATGTCTTTCTTTACTCTATATCAATGGCGAGCCAAATATTCGTTAAAGGAGAATATTTAACCAAAAAGGATTTCTCGACTTTGTAACTAGGGAGGCTTTGTATTTTTCATATGTGGAAATGGCTTTTCTAGGCGCTAAAAGCAGTTAATTTGCTCCCAAAGAAAAATCAAAGCATTTCCACTGTCTTGTAAACTAATCTGAACAAATGTTGAAATTAAGCATTACATACCGCAAACATAAAACCGTGTTTATTTGTTGACATTATTTGTCCATCGCATGGCATGTACATTTATAATGCCTCATTTACCATGTATGACAATGTTCACGTTGACATGGATGATCCCAGTTGCTCCATTTGGACATGCTTCACATGTATTCACAAAGCGATAAATATTTTTTGTTTATTGATGATTTTATTAGATGCTTTTTACACGTCTCTCGTTATTGGGGATCTTATTATGGACATGCTTGGTAAATGCCCATGGCTGATCTCTAACCTTCAATTTTTGTTTTTATCAAATAGAAAATCGTAAACCCACTGGGGAGTGCATGCAATCATCACCTCATCTATTTTCACACGCAACCTCAACTGCTTCCCCTCAGTCTACGCTCCTTCTATTTATTTGTTGTTGTCCTCAGACACTCAACTTCTCTCTCTTGTGTAAACTTGAACTCCAGATTCATGCTAGTCATCTCTTATTCTCAATTTATTTTTCTCTCTTTCAACTTCGTTCCCTTTTTAAGTTAAAGCTTCTTAAAAACTTTTGGAGTTTTACCGGAATGCTAATTCTCATCAAATGTGAATTCTTCATGTTTAAGTTGTTTCAGATTTTGGCCTGCAGCTCTCCGATGTCGTATTCGTCTTTTCCAAGGTTGGTCATTGTTCGATTTTACACACATTTTATGCTGATTAATTCTTGTTTTGCATTTAATAGTTCATTCGTATCAGTCGATTTGTTTCTACTTTTTTATTTTTTAGGTGGGTTGGGTTGGTGGCGAAAGAGGGATAGAGAAGTTAAAAATTTGAAATATTCCCTGAGTACAGGGAATTTGTACCGAATTCTTACAGGATGCTGTTGTGGCAGCATCCTGTGTATTTGTGTGTGTGTTTTTTTTTAACTTTGAATCTGTGTTGTTGATTTTGAATTTCTGTACAAATTCTGTAAAAAAATTCTGTACTTGTAGACTGACTGTAAAAAATTTAGAACCTTGATTTCATAAATTATGACAAATGATGTTTAGATTTCCTGAATGTTCATGTAGTGTATTGAATGTGGTTATTTGTGTTTGTCATTGTCGAAGAAAAATAGGAAAAGAGGAATAAATTTAAATGAATACCAAATGTTCTTATCAAGGATTAAAACTATTTTTGTCGTTGAACAATTAACGTGCATCGCACGTTCACACTATATAATTATAGAAAACCCCTTCGTTTTTATAGTTCACTCTCCCCTAAATCTAAGAGGGTGTTTGGTAGAGATTAAAATCGGATTAAAATTGAAAAATTAGTTGCTATTGTTGACTTTTATTAGACGAATGAAATTCAATAACGAGTATATTTTCAATTTTAATCGAATTTTAATCGCTCCCAAACAAGCCCTAAATCTAAAACCCAAACTTTCCTCCTTCCTGGCGGCTAGATACCTCACAAACCCCTTCTCCAAGCCAAATGTTACTACTTTTATTACTTTGCTAGTTTACTTTCCAGTCTTCAGAGAGTTACTGCTTTATTTATAAATCCTTCTCGTACATATATAGGTTATTTATAAATCCTTCTCGTACATATATAGGTTAAGTATATAACAAGGCGTGTACATAGATACAAGAAACCAGTTTTATCAAGATAGTTGATAATTGGCCATGGCATCAGTCCCTTCGCCGTCAGATCGTATCCTCTCTTCCTCTACTTCTCTGGGTAGGCTTAAATTTTGGCTGTTTCTTTGTATTCTTTCGAATTATGCTGTATATCTATTGTTCAGGGGTGTTTTTCTTCCCCGTTTCTTGTATCACTCGATTAATGAATTACTCTGCGGTTCTTATGTACTTAACTGTTCTTGGGTTTTTCTAAGGTTTAAGGGTTTTTGGTTTATCCAAAAAACAAAATGGTTTTATCAGCTCTTTCTCTGAAATATTTGTTATGTTTCTCATCAAGAGCTTATTGAATTGGATACATGCTTGTCTGTTAAGTATTGATTAATTGTCGAGTTTCATCTTGTTATTTAATATGTTATTTTGGAATCTGGGACTATAAAATTTGAGTTTTGGTTCATATATTGTTTGGGGATGTTCTGATTTTCATGTTTTTCATGCAATGTTTGATTTTGTGAAGGTAAATATATAATGCTTTTGACCGATTGTGAGATTTTTCAATGTGTTTGTGTTGTACGATCATATATAAAGAACGAAATTCATAGCACAAAGTGAACAAATTAGGGATTCCTTAGATGGTTTTATTTCCTTAACTTTTAACTGTTCCAAAAGTAGCAGACGTGCTGCATAAATTGTCCTTGGATAATCAGAACAAGTCTCTTCAAGTTCCTGACACTAGAAAGAAGGTATTGGTTTAAAAATCTCTTGTTTGGTTAGTTTTAGAACACTATTATCTATTAGTAATTTGTGAAGCTTTGTTCAAATTTTTTGCTGAATCATGCTGATATAATAGTGTTTCTTTGAAATAGACACCTGCTGTTCAGTATTCGCCTGTTGAGTCTGGGACTTCAGCAATTGGGTTGAACAGGCCATATGAGAGATCTACAACTTCTTTTCATCAGGATTTCATGGATCCAAGCATGGTCTACAATCCCAGTGGTTATCCTTCATCTACTTACTATTATGGAGGTAGCAATTATTTTTTACAAGCTTTGTTGTTTTACAACATGCAGAATATTAAAAGGGTGTTTGGCACCCATTAGTTTTTTTAAAATTTTCTCTTTCTTAATTATATCCACACATTCTCCAAATAAAATAATATTACACACAAATCTAAAACTTTTCATTACTTTTCAACCACACATTCTTCCATCATTCGACGTTCCAAAATTTATGATTTCCCAAAAATGGGTGCCAAACACATTCTAAACTTCTTATATGGGTCTCATGCAGCCTATGATGGATCCATGAATGACTGGGAGAGATTTTCAACTCCAGATGGAGCTGAACGGGTTTCAGTAAGCTTTTCATTCTAAAAATATATCATCTTATTTCTATCAATTTACGTTTTCAGTTAGAATAGATTTTAGATGCAGTCTGTAGATCTATGGTGTATGGATTGAAGTGAGGAAAGAATGATGAAGAGGGAGGATATTAGGATAAAGTTTGTTTAGTTACAAATGTGTGTTACTTTGTTACATTAGCAATCCAACTAAAAAACGAAAGACAGAGAGCACTGTTTCGGCATCGGATATTTTAGTCTTCTATGATGTAGATTAAAATTATTTCAGTCATTGCTATCCATTGTTGTAATCAGCATTGCAGATTAATGAATCAAATGCAATCACCAAGCATTTTGAAAAAGGTTTCTGATTTTGATGATATCATATAGGGTATTTATGGGGAGTATCATGGTTATACTTATGCACCATATGGTGCATATTCCCCTACAGCTTCATCCATGAGGCATGATGGTCAGCTGTATGGGCCACAGCAGTACCAGTATCCGACCTCTTATTTCCAACCTTCTACTCAAACCAGTGGGTCTTACATGCCCAACCAGATCAATGCTTCCCTACCCATTGTCGCTGAGAAGGTGCAATCACAAGCAGAAACAGCTAATGGAAATATGCCTTCTGTAGGAAATTTTACTGCCAATAGAAGCAACTTGTCAAAGCCCCTAAGACATTATAACCAGAACTCAACTATAAAGTACAATGATTCCTATGGATGGGACGATTGCCATCAGCAAGTTCAGGGATCTCCTCAGCAGTTTCACATGGCTACAATTTTTCTACTGGAATGAATCACAACCATCTAGTGGTATGCTTTATCTAAGTTATTCATCTGTCACCAGAATGAATTTTTATCCTATTATTATTTAAGAATCCATTTATATGTCACTTAACTACCTCCCAAATCCCCAAATGAGTAAAAAAGGCTGCTACCTCCAAAACATAAAAGAAAAAAGGGATGAAAGTAGAAAAATAATTTTGTTACCAATGGCTGCAATCTGTTGTTGGTAAGATTTGGGGTTTGTTCACTTTACAGGGCCTGCAACCCCCTAGAGGAACTTCTGGATTGGGCGCAGCTGGATTTACGAATCAAGTGTACCCTAATCACAGGATTTATGGTCAGTATGCAAGCAGTCGCAGCAGATTTACACCCAACCATTACTATCATAGGACCAACAGCCATGGGTGGTTAGCTGTTGATAACAAGTTCAGGTCCAAGGGTCATGGTAGTAGTTTATATGGAAGCAGTAATGAAAGCATGGATGGTTTTAATGAATTGAATAGAGGACCTCGAACAAAGGGCTTGAATGATCTGAAGGATGCTGAACCTATCACATTGCCAGTGAAGGGACAGAGCCTTCTGTTGAAGGGTAATGACAAAGGCAATTTGCCTCTCTCTCCAGACAGACAACCGTACAACAAAGAGGATTTCCCTGAAACATATGCAGATGCTAAGTTTTTCATCATTAAATCTTACAGTGAGGATGATGTGCATAAAAGTATTAAATATGGTGTCTGGGCAAGCACTCCCAATGGTAACAAAAAACTAAATGCTGCATACAAGGAATCTCAAGAGAAATCTGGTGGATGCCCTGTGTTTCTGTTATTCTCTGTAAGTATCTGCTTGTTTCCTTTTTGCTTCCTTCTACATCTAGGGACATAAACTCTTGGTTTGACACCGTTTTGAGAGAATTACTTTATGCCGTGTCATATTACAGGTCAATGCCAGTGGACAGTTTGTTGGTCTTGCAGAAATGGTTGGTCCAGTTGATTTTGACAATAGTGTGGAGTATTGGCAACAGGATAAGTGGAGTGGCTGCTTCCCAGTGAAGTGGCATATTGTCAAAGATGTGCCTAATAGTTTGCTTAGGCACATCACACTTGAAAACAACGAGAATAAACCTGTGACAAACAGCAGGGATATTCAGGAGGTGTACCATTTATTATATGATATTTACCATCTTCTTAGTTTTGTTGCTCCTATCTTATAACTTGGTTCTTGCTGCAGGTTGGACTTGATCGAGGTATTCAAATAATTAAGATTTTTAAAGGCCACTCTAGCAAGACGTGCATTCTGGATGATTTTGAATTCTATGAAGGGCGTCAAAAGACTATGGTAGAGAAGAAAGCTAAGCAACCGAAGTTGCAGGCAAGTTAATGATTTTAAAGTTGTATATGTATATTTAGTTTTTCAACGAATTATTTTGTGCGCAGTCTTTTTTTTTTTTTTAATATTTTGATGATATTTAGATATCGGTAGTGATTTATATGAGCTTATCAATCTCATATACCTTTTTTAACCCTATAACAGGTTGCAAATGTGGAGATAACTGAGTCTGTCTCAACTGAAGATGTTGATAAAAATGGGCATGCGGGAAAACTGAGGGAAAACAAGCTTGTCCCTGCCACCTCGAATTCCGAAGCTGCAGAATGTGAAATGATCAAGACTAATGGAGAGCACAAGCTCTTATAAGACTATGGATCTGTTGCAACAGCTGAAGATTCTTCTGTGTTCAAAGCCAGTGGTGAAAGAAAATGACACATTTTCAAATGGTTGCTAATGCACTCAGATTAGGATGCTCTTATAGATAATGAATTTCCTGGATTTAAACAATGCTTTTTCTTTGGTAAAATTAGTGTAAACAAGCTACTGTTATCCTAATGTTTCTGCGGCCTCTCTCTTCAGATGGGCAATAATGGTGGATTTGTGGCAGCGCTCATATTCCAACATGGATAAAGGACCTCATAATGGCATTGCATGCGGTATTTCTGCTGAAAGTAAAAATGGCTGCCTTCCGTTGCCTGACACTATTTTTTGATCTTTAGCAAGTAATTTTGATTTGGACATTGTCACACTGGGATGAGCTTAAATGGATTTACTTATGCTATATGTTCAACTAAAGGGTTATGGCTTCTCTAAAATTGTGCAGTTCTGTATATTGGATTAATTGGATTCGCATATAAATTTTAAGTTAATGACTGGTAGATAGTTGCATTGGGAGGAATGCTAGTGATATTGGATTAATATGATTCTTGTCAATCTTTTCTTATTTTCACGAGGACTACATCTTTGGGTTCTGCTACGGATCATGGCTTCTTGTTGAGATCACTTGACCAACTTGGAGGCCATTTGGGGGCTCCTTTGTTGAGCCCCTTTTCACATTCTCAACTATTTCTCCCTTTTGACTCTTCTAATAATTAGCTCCTGGGCCTTTCCAAATAGAAGTCGAGCTTTCCTAATTGTGTTCTTTGGTTAATTTGTTCTCGACACAAGATTTCTTAGTCCCTTAGGGTTTTTTCATATTATTTTTGTGGTTAATGCTTAGGATATCATTGTTTTATGACTTGAGCTGACTTGCTGGGCTCGCTATTGGTTCTGAATTACTTGCTAGTAGCAATGTAACGTCCCGACCCGTATGGTCCGAAACGTCACTAAATTAACTGTACTTTAGCCATCAACTTAATAATGAACTATACTTTTAGCGTAAAACTTAAATATTTAATTTAAAAATTTAAAACAAAATAATTCGATACCAAAAGAAAAGATTCAAAAATGCCCTTAGAATAATTTTCGTGCATGCATCCACCATTGACGTCAAATTCTAGGCAAAACTTTGAAATGTAAACCTTGTTGCTTTTTTTTTTTTTTTTATTCATCTAAGGTGACATTTGACAAAATAAATTTGTTTGCTTAGCTATCGATTCCGAAACTTCATAAAATTTTAATGTAAAGTAGAAAACTCCTTGTAGTATGACATATTCAAAAATCGACTTCCGTCGGCAACATATAGGGTATTAAATATTTTTCAAAACTCCGTAGCGACCCGATTTGGAAAGAAACCTAGCACTGTTCACACAAAATGTCATAAAATTTTACACATACTGAAATGACATGATTCCAGGTCCATTCAGAAATTAACTCATCAGGCTATCAAAAACTATTGGTTTTGTCCAAAGATTCCAAATAACGACTGAGTTATGAGTTTTTTGAAATCAAGGGCAAAAGCTGAAAACAACATCCATACCCAGTGCTGCTTACATTAAAGTGATGTATAAAATTTTACCGGCATCAGATTGACATGATTCCGAGTTCATTCAGTAGCTAACATGTAAGGCTATCCAACGCCACTGATTTTGTCTAGAAGTTCCAAATAACGAGTGAGTTGTGAATTTTTAAATTCAAGGCAGAAAGCTGAATTTTTAGAAGAGACGGCAAAACTCTATATCGCTAATTCTTTTCTTTTGTAACAGTGATATATAAATTAATTTCCATGACACATATCTGCTTCCAAACATAATATTTTCATAGAAAAGAAAAGAAAAAATACTCTTAGCATAGTTTCACATATAACGCCATAGAAATTCTTAACTAGAAATCAACGTGAACATTTTATAGTCGAATTTAAAGTTATTAGTCACCAGCTCTCAATAGCATATTGCATCATCTTCTGCCATCATTCACGCCCCCAAGAAAAACAAATCAACATGTAGAAAGGGCATTAACCCATGAGTTTGAAACTCAATAGCTGTCATCGGTGCGTTTCGTTAACAAATTATAAAATTTTCAAACTGTTGATTC
>CAIGRQ010063487.1:0-13455 GCA_903798375.1 Fraxinus sp. D2006-0159 | reverse complement strand
TGTAAAAGGTCAACCAGAAAATTGAGTAAAACACGCACCCTGTGAGCTCACCCATGAAAATTGAACCCATTAAAAGACAGAAAACAGAAGAAGAAAAAGAAGAACGGCGTAGCCTACATACCTTGTATAATCAAATGTGCACCAAATTCTTCATATGCCGTAGAGTGAGAGATGGCTTGGAAAAATGGGAAGTGAAAGCTCGTACGTGCGCAAGCAAAATTTGTTGACAAACCTCGGTTAAAGTTGAGTCGTTAGTTTGGGTTTATAGCTCTCAACTCTTGTGGGTTTCTATTTTGGGAAGCCGATTTCAGCTGGTTGTAGCGATCTCGACAATGGGGGTGGAGAAACTGATGGCTCTTGGGGGAAATAGTGAAGGTAAAGCGGAGCTTCAAAGTCGCGATAGAGTGAGTGGAAAGAGAATAAGTGGAAAGAGAAGCCTCTGGAAATGAAGACCGGCTAATTCTGAAGAGCCGCCTCAAGCGAGAAGTTAGAGGCTTAGCCAAGCGAGAAGTTAGAGGCTTTTGGCTTGTGAACAGTAGATTAGAAATTCCCTCTTTTACATATAGTTAGAAGATTAGATTAGATTAGAAATGGTCTAAACCATAGACAAGTAAGTGGACCATATCATGTTTATTTTCTATAATGAGTTCCAGCAAGAATGACATTGACTTCATTTGTTGACCCCAAATATTTTTTGAGGTTCTAACCACTGCAACTCCATCTTTTCTCCATTTCTCAGTCGTCCACAAGGACCAGATCCTTACATAGGTATGTTTGATTTTGGTCTTATTTTTATCCAGTGATTCCATTAATTTTCCATTATAAACCAGATATTTGCACATAACATTTAGCATCTAATTGATTCTTGGACTGTTTAACTGAAATATTTGTTTCTCTGTTTATGTTAGTGCAATTTTCTCAACTATTCAAGGGTATTTCATTTCACCTTAATATAGTTTCTTCACCCACTGGATGAGAATGAGTATACTAATCAGAGATGGAAAGCATTATCGTGAATTCTTGATTAAAACGAACTTTTTCACTTAAAATAATCAAACTACTGATTAAATCCTGCAATAAATGTTTCTTTCTTTTTCTTGGTTTGCTGTTGATTACTGAAAGTAACCCTTTAGTGTTTGTGTGCACCACTATATTCTTAGAATATGAAAATAGGGAACTTATGAATTGCAGACAAAATATAAGGAGAAAAGTATCAAATATTCGCGAATATATTCTAGTTAATAATTTAATTATTTAATAAACGCCTTTCATTGAGCTGCAGATGAACTTTTCCAGTTCTGCTGGTACTTTCTAAGGGGAGCTGCAAGTGCTGTATTAGACTCATTGGAGAAAAAAATTTATCTTGCGAAAAACAAAAGAAGAGGGATACAATAGAAACGTATGATAATGGCTGAGCAGATAGGCTCTTCGGTTGCTGAGAAGCTCACAGAATATGCAGTTGATCCAATTTGGCGCCGAATCAAGTATTTGATCTTCTACAAAAATAAAATTCAGAAGTTGAGGGATGGAGTGCGAGATCTTAATAATATGAGAATGGAGGTGCAAGCATTGGTTAACAGAACCAAAAATAATGCCGAAGATATTAAACCACGTGTTTTGGCATGGCTTCAGAAGGTCGATAATTTAATGGAACAAGTAGAAGAAGTTTTGAGGGTTGCAGAAATTCCTGGAATGGAGTCTCTATCCCTTAGATATTCGAAATTGAAGACTTGTTACTGGTTGGGCAGGAATGCCACGAAGAAGGCTTCTGTGATTGTTAAGCTCCAAGTGGAAGGTTTATTTGAGAGGGTGAGCTATCCTACACCATTGGGGCCGATGCCAAACCAAACACCCCATCATGACTTTCAGGGTTTTGAAACAAGGATATCTACTAAGAAGGAAATCTTGGATGCTCTTAAGGACAAAGATATCAGCATAATTGGCATCTGTGGCATGCCTGGAGTAGGTAAGACAACGATGGTGAATGAAATAGCCACTCAAGTCAACGATGAGAAATTATTTGATGAGGTTGCAATGGCAGTTGTATTTCAGGAAGCAGACATAATAAAAATTCAAGATCAACTTGCTGAAAAACTTCATTTGAGAATTGAAGAGAAGACAGAAGGTGGGAGAGCTCAACGACTTTATAGAAGACTTACACATGAGAATAAGAGAGTTCTCTTAATATTGGACGATGTCTGGAAAGAAATTGATTTGGGAAAAATAGGAATTCCATTAGCGCATGATTGCAAGGGATTGAAAATTCTATTTACAACACGAAATGAAGATGTATGCAGAGACATGGGAGCCCAAAGGAAATACGAAGTCAAAGTTTTGCCTAAAGAAGAAGGATGGCAACTTTTCAAGCATGCTGCAGACATTTCTGATTATACAACTGAAGTTGAATGCAAAGCAGCTGAAATTGCAAAGGAATGTGGAGGCTTACCTCTAGCTCTGGTGACTGTTGGCAAAGCACTGAAAAATAAAATGCCACATAAATGGAGAGATGCACTTCAACAACTAAAATGTTCTACAGTGACCAATCTCAGAGGAATGCACGATTTGGTTTACTCGAGAATAGAGTTGAGCTACAACTATTTGGAAAGTGATGATGCCAGGTCCTTACTTTTGCTATGCTCTCTATTTGCTGAAGATCAAAGTATTTCAATTGAATGTTTGGTTAGATATGCAAGGGGGCTGGAACTGTTTCAAAATACCGAGACACTGTCCCAAACCAGAGATAGAGTAAATTCGATTGTGGATGATCTGAAACTTTGTTATTTACTATCATCCAGTGAAGGGGAGGAAGAGGTGAAAGTGCATGATGTTGTTAGAGATTTTTGCTTATCGATTGCGTCTAAAGACAAATCTGGATATCTGGTGAAACATGTTGATTTGAAACAGTGGCCAAAAAATGATAACAAGGATTCGTACAGTGCCATCTCACTAACATTTGGTGAGCTGGACGAGCTTCCCTGTGGATTTAAATATGGGAACCTCGAGTTGTTACGGGTGCGTTGCAATTCGGGAGGACTGAACATATGCAAAGATTTTTTCGACTACATCCAGGAACTCAGAGTTCTTGATTTCGGTTGGTTGAACATTCAACTCCCATCTTCAATCAATTTGTTGACGGGTCTTCAAACTTTGTGCTTGGACTACTGTGATTTAATGGATGATATATCAATAATTGGGAGTCTAAAGAAGTTGGAAATTCTCTCCTTTTATCATTCTTGTCTCTATGTTTATTTTCCTAGTGAAATGGCAGAACTAAGAAACCTAAGGTCACTGGATTTGAGGTTCCAAGAAGGTTATCTACTCCCACCTCATGTTTTATTGGGAATGAAGAAACTGGAAGAGCTGTACTTGGGTTACTTTAAAGCAGGAGATGAAGAACATGGGTACATAATTGAAGAGATAATTTCATTGACTGATCTTAACGCTTTCCAAATTTCAACGGATGATACTCAGTTTCTTGTGCAAATATTACAAGGATTGTGCCTTGAAAACCTGAAAAGATATGAAATCACCTTAACCAAAGAAAAGCGACTCGCTGCTGGAGATTATCATGTCAGAAGGAGGTTAGATCTCTTGGATGGTATTGACGCAAGTCTGCTTTTGCAACCTGGGATTAGCTCATTAATGAAGACAACCGACCATCTTTATATTGTAAAATCGGATGTGTGGAAGAATGTTGTGAGTGAGTTGGATGAAGATAGTTTCATTAACTTGAAGAAGCTGAAGCTATCGAGTTGTGATTTTGAGTATCTTATTGATGCTACATACTCCATTCCAAGAGGAACCTTCAGACATTTGGAGCTTCTAGAATTGAGGGGCTTACAAAATATGAGAAAGATATGCAATGAAAATCTTCCAGGAATGGAACATTTTGGGATGGGTGTCCCCATAACTCCATTATTTGGTAGCCTTAAGATTCTTGAGATATTAAACTGTGATGAAATTAGAAGCATGTTTCCAGAATCAGTTGCAAAGAGCATGGTGAATCTCCGAAGTCTATATATACATTATTGTCCGATGTTAGAGGAAGTTGTCTCAAAGGAAACACAAGAAAATGAAGTTACTAACATGCTTGGGTTCCCAAAACTTGAAAAAGTCACACTTCAATTTCTGAGTAAATTTAAAAGCTTCACATCTCAATCAAATAACATTGCTGTTCGTCAAACATTGTTCAACCAGGTATATATCTTTCCTTTTGTGTTCGTGCTTGAGGCCATATTCGTTTCAAAGGAGGTTTATTCACTTAGGAATAAGAAAACTGATAAACTGTTTGGTGTGTTTTTGATAATCTAATCTGAGCAGTCGAGTTTAAAATAAAATAATTATGTGGTTTGATTTTTTTCTTTTTTCTTATCTTTTACTTACCTAGTTTGGAAGCAATTGTATTTTGTAGTTTTATACTTCATATTATCATATTTTAAGGCAACTTTTTGTCAACAATTGGTTTTCATAATTCTTGGCTTTAATGATTTCATTAATTGTTCATGATGTTATATTTAATTTGTGAGCATTCTGGTAAATTTGAAGCCATACATTTATACTCCATTCTGTAGTTTTATGGTGAAAAGTTTGGCTAACACAGTTAAGTAAAATTTTCACAGGTTACGTTGCCTAACATTGAGATGTTGGATGTTCGTCAATTGGACTGTATTGTAAAGCTACTGGGCGATGAGGAAATGCCAATCACATCTAATTGGATTAAACTAAGAGACCTGTCTGTGATGCATTGTGGTAATTTGGTGACCATTGCACATTCTGATTCGATTAAACTATTGCAAAATCTCGAAAGATTTTATGTAGAGAATTGCCAAGTAGAAGTATTGTTTGACTTTGAGGATGTAAAGGTGAATGAAGATGATGCAGAAATTAGTATACTTGGTCGATTAAATTCATTGGAGATATCTACACTACCTAAACTAGTGCAAATTACGAGGATGGTTTCCAAAGGAATTCGTGTCTTCCAAAATTTGACATCGCTTCAAGTTTCAGCATGTTGCTCTTTAAAGTACTTATTCCCACATTCTGTGGTCAACTCACTTGTGGCTCTAGAAAATCTACGGGTCTACAATTGTGAAGTATTGGAAAGTATTATTGGAAGAGAAAACGAGAGTTCGGTGGCTGATATGCTTGCCTTCCCAAAACTAAAAGAACTCAAGCTTCAAGAATTGCAAAATTTTAAGAGCTTCACATCTGAATCGGACTCCGGTAGCGTTCTTCAAACATTGTTCAACAAGGTAAGTACCTCTCTTTGTATGTGCATAGATGAGGTCCTTTCATATGCCATTGTGATGAATAAGTAAAATTAAAAGTATATTAGAATACCAGTGTATTTAAGTCCAAAAAATTAAATTAGTTTATTAATTCTAATTCTCTACTAAGCAAGATGATATTGTCTCCTATATAACACGAAGTAATCGCACCTCTTCATGACATCTCTGAAATCTAAAAGTTTGGTCGGTTAGAGTATTATCTCAAAGTTGAGCAAGATTGAAAGCATTCAGGGATCTTCTATTGCAAATAAAATCTTACAAATGCAATCGAAAAAATCGATAAAACAAAATCAAATTAACTTACAATTTATCCGAATAAGTAATCATAAAATAATATGAGTCGGTTGAGTTTTCAAAACAATTTTGATCCCTCTAGTGCTCAAGGTTACGAGCAATTGTCTTCTAGGGTAGAAGGAATTTCGTTTCTACGAAGTAAGACCTTAATAACATATGAATCATCGAAGAAAAGATTTTTTGCCTTTATAACATTTAATGAAAATTTTATACAAAATGACAGATTTTTTATTTGAAGGAAAAATAGAGAGAGTAAATCAATTTGATTGTGTAAAAAATACTATATAAGATGTCACATATATAACCTTTGGATGTGGCAATTCATCCAAAAGTCAAGACTATCCATAAAGGTATAACTTCTGAAGAAAGGATGGAATTGTTTCATGAAAAGGTACAAATCTAGAAACAACACAACTTATGAGAGAAGGGATACAACCATTGGTCCATTAAAGTTAAATGCAATAATTAAATCATTGGGCCTTGCTACCTGAAATCACATTTTTTTTTTTTTTTTTGAAGTTTTAGACCTTGATTTGGCTCCATTAATTTGATAATATATTTTTCTCTCTTTTTTCAAAAACGTATTTTTAAATAAAATAACATTACTCAAATCGAATAATGATATTTATCATTATAATGATGGAACATCCATAATGTGACAACTTAGTTAGAATAATGAGACAGGACAGTTCAATCCCCCTCATGAAAAATGAACTGTCATATCTCATTATTACATCTAAATTGTCACATCATCGATATTTCATCATTATAATGCTAAATAACATTACTCGAATACAAAACATTTCCCTCTTTTTTAATCACACATTTTCAAAAAAATTACTATTACAAAATACATTTTTCTCTAAATCTAATTATAATGGAAGCTCAAACAGCAGCTTAATTAAAATCCAAACTCACGAGTTAATAAGCCCATCATCCTTATTCCCCGTTTCTTTCTTACTACTTTAACAAATGAACAAAATTTCTTCACAGTTGCCTTTTTCAACAATTTCACAGAAAGTTCTTACTTTCCTAAAACCATAAATTTTCGTATAACATTTTTTTTTTTTTTTAATGATGACACTTTTTTGACTGACGTCAATCTCGCAGGTTACATTGCTTAACTTGGAGGAATTAAATATTGGTAAATTGGGTTGTACAGTAAAAATATTGTACGAGGAAAGGCAAATCAGATCTCTTCATAGGCTAAGACAACTTTCAGTGGAACTTTTGGATGACGTGTCTGTATTGTTTGACTTTGAGGATCCAGCGGCTAGTGAAGATCAAGTAGAAAATGTACTTGGTCGATTAAACTCGTTGAAGCTAGAAGGATTACCTAAATTAGCGCACATTACAAGGATGGTTCCTAAAAGAATGCGTATTTTCCAGAATTTGGCATCACTTCAAGTTTCAGCATGTGACAACTTAAGGTACTTATTCTCACAATCTATAGGCAACTCACTTGTGGCTCTAGAAAGTCTACGAATTCACAATTGTGAAGCATTGGAAGGGATTATTAGAAGGGAAGATGGATCTTTGGCGGTTCAGTTCCCAAGACTGAAAGAACTCAAGCTTCTACAGCTGAGAAGTTTTAAGAGCTTCGAATTTGAACCAAACTCTGTTTTCAACCAGGTACGTGTATGTGCATGAGGTCGTATTAATTTTTCTAAAGGATGCTTAGTCCTTTCACATGGAGTTCTTAAGTCTTAAAGTAAAATTATATATATTGAAGTAAACAAAATTGGAGCCAGCTTTGAAAAGCCCCGAGATAAAAAATATTAGGTATACCATTGTCCATGAATAAATATATATTATGACGGTGGGAGGAAAAACGAGTGATTTGTCTATAGTTAGATTATCAATTAACATAAAATATATAATTCAACAATAACGTAAACAAAAAGATAGTTAGAAAGCAACCCTTAGGGAGTTATATCAAGGACAATGCCCTAAACTTGTGTTACCTTCCCTTGGTGTGGGTAATTTCAACACTACAAGACTTCAAGATAAAATTCATATAACTCGCGCCGATTCTCCCTCTATGGGCACGACCACAAGGAGATAAAGAACGAGCATTTATCAAATTGCCAAAGTATAAGAATATAGCATGAAATGTAGATGTTGTATTTTTCCAAGCTATGTTTGCATGGTTATTTTTTTCAATGAAATATCACCTCCTTTTTTTAGTGTAAAATCAATCCCCACAATAAAGAATTTAATTCATTAAAATAGAAGTTACATAAAAAACAATAGTGTTTTAATTTGTATTATAACTGCAAATTGAAACAAAAAACTGCAATATTAATTTAGAAAGTTTTAAGACTTTTATGTTACAATAATGACTGCATAAATCTGAATTAGAGTGAATTATAGGAGCAGATATTTTTATCTGGAATCATCCAAAGTAGGTCATAGTGTTACCAAACTAGCTGGTTCAGTATGATGCCAGTTAAAATTCATTCGCTTCTAGGTTTTAGAATCAAGAATCGGATGATTTTGCCTTCGTAGAATTATTTTTTTTAATAATCATTGTCTCAATTAACTCATAATTTATGTTGGTTTACTTACGTAAATATTCCTTATATTGATTTACATAAATTAATAAATATTAGGAATAATCAATAATTTTGTCTCTAAAATAGAAAGTGAAGAAAAAGAAATAAAAAAAAATGCATGCAATAGTTTATACTTTATGATCTATTTATTCTGATACATAAAGCAACCGTACATGACTGAATAAGAGAAGTGTGGTTCAGTTCTTTTTATTTTTTTGGCCACAGAAGCAATGATTTCATTTTCACTATATTCCAAATGTTCGATTTGATATTCAAGAAACTCGAACCAACCCACCTGGTGCCAATCTCTACTGAGTTCTCTAATAGAAACTGTTGGTCCTAAATCAAAGTTTTGTAACACAAACACAAAATCATAAGAAATTGCAGAATCAAAAACAAAACACGAAGGAATTTTTCTCCCCGTTTGGGGCCCGGATGTTCAGCTACAAGAGTCTACTCACCCGTTGAGCATCTACCATGTATATTGAGCTCGAATCTACTAAAAAAAACCACAAAGTACAGATTACAAATATATGAAGAAATCTAAGATTGAGCTCGAATCCACTAAGAAAAATCACAAAGCTCTCATATACAGTATTTCACTCTACAATCACTAATGTATACAAAATACACCCAAAAATATCACTAAGATATTACAGAGATCAACATCACAAGATCTCAAGCACAAAGCAGAGAGAAAAACTCGAGAGAAGAAAGAGAGAACCCTAGAGAATGCAAACAATTCCACACTCGAAGGATCCAAAGATAGGATATAAAACAACTCTTTAGATTCTCAATCCAACAGTCTAGAATATGTTACGTGTAGAGCTAAGATTACACCACTTAATAACACAACAAACCCGTTGGCCCAAGCAGCACAAACAAGCCCAAGTAATATAATAGAAGATGCCCAACAGAATAGAGAGGCAACTTATTAACCAACAGAAACTAATTATAGGAGAATCAAAATTAACTTACATTTTTCTTCATAAATCGTTTACTTAGACAAAGTTAACTAATCATATTTTTTTTACTTTAATACTTGTACATTTCTTTAGAATATTTTATTGTTCAATTCAACGACATACAATTAAATTGTGTCCTTGATTATAGTAAAATAAATGCTTTGAGAGTTATGCTAATTAGAGCATCTCCAATGCTTTTAGTGGATTTCTATAAAAATTACCATATAAGCAAGATAGAAAATATTTCTTAAGCTGATGTGATAAACATATATTGTCTTAGCAGTGTGATTACCAGCAAGCCCCCATAAATTAGAGTGTGCACTCTAGGATTCTAGTGATTTTGTGAATTCATCTCACAATAATCACAAAACGGCATCTCAATCATACAATCTTTACTAAATACGCATTTATTATTGAGGAGATTAAGCCCCTTATTACTCACATGTGCAAATTATCAGATTTCTTTCTTTTCATAATCTGTTAAAAGCTCCAAGAGAAGTGCTATCAATAGCTTTTTCTTATTTTCCATTAAAGACCCCCAAATCAAAGTTGTGACTTAGTGATTCAATTTCACCAACATAGCACAATACACAGAACCACTTCTGAACAAATGCAAACTGCAAGAACACAAACAAGTACTGCAAGATATTAAGAAGCATACAAAATCGCAAAGAAATTGTTATTTCTTAGGTCACCTTATATTCACTGTCCTATTACCCCCAGGATTTCGTATGAATCATGTTCCCAGGTCAAAGAAGAAAAAAATCAGGTCAGGTCCAGGTCAATACTAACAGGAAAATATTGTATACTACAACAATATACCAACAACAGGTTTAGAGCATAGTATACCAATTTCACCCAGAAATTTAAGCACTAATTTCAACAAATTCAACAAATTCTACAAAACAATTATGCACAAGAGCAAAGAAGACTGCAACCAACTCACATAATAATCACACAGTATTAATTTTTAGTATGAGAGTTCGAGAACGCAAACCGAGGAGGCCAAGAGTGAGAGAGATAATTGAGAGATCCGACTTACCAAGAAAATTAGGGCAACCAAGTGTAGTATATATAGTAAAAAGAGGATGGTTTTAGCCATAAATGAACGTAGTCTTCTTCTTTCATGAACTTAATAATAAAATGTTTTACGTCATTAAGACCAATCTTAAACTTACAGTTAAACCCAATTGAACAGAAAACTTTACTTATCTTTAATAATGGTGGTATTCTACATGCATGAATCACTAACTATCATGAACTTGAATAGAATGGATACCTGCACAAGTGCTCTTATGAAACTGCTGAATGCCCCTCGTGTGACAGAGGAGGCTTATTATGAATAATAGCGGTGGAATTTTGTGAAACAATTGGAGATGTCAGTGTGAGTCCGATGGTACTGGGGTGGATTTGTTGATGTTGGTAGATTTTTTTTTTATTTATTTTTTGTGGTGATCGGTGGTTGGATACTTGGCATTAGACCGAGGATTCCTTAGTCTTCTTGTTTACATTGTAAAATTATAGAAAATACATTCTTAGTCACCAAAAACCATCTATATCCAAATACTTATATTTTCCATATAATGTAATACATGATAAGTTTAGTACTAAACATCATCTCAGCAAGGTTATAACTCTACAACGTTAATGAAATACATATAAAGAAATGAAGTTTTGTGATGACCATTTTATGCTCACCTGATTAAGTCAATTTCTTGCAGCCTACATTGCCCAACTTGGAGGAGTTTAATATTGGTGGACTGGACATTACCATAAAAATATTGTATGAGGCGAGACATATCAGTTCTCTTCATAAGCTAAGAAAACTATCGGTGGAACTTTTGATTGATGTGCATATGCTATTCGACTTTGATGGTCTAATGGTTACTGAAGATTGTGTGGAAAGTTTACTTGGTCGGTTAAACTCATTGAAAATGTTAAATCTACCTAAATTAGTGCACATCACAAGGAAGGTTCCTAAAGGAATTTGTGTCTTCAAGAATTTGACATCACTTGATGTTGGAAAATGTGGCAGCTTAAAGTACTTATTTTCACCTTCAATGGCCAATTCGCTTGTGGCTCTAGAAAGCCTAGATGTTGTAGATTGTGAAGCAATTGAAGAGATTATTGGAAGAGGAGGAGAAGAAGAAGAAGAAGAAGAAGGAACTTCAGAGATTGAAATGGTCGAAGAAAGAATGACGAACAAAATTGTGTTTCCTAAATTGTACAGTCTACAACTCAAAAATCTCAAAAATCTCAGAATGTTTTCCTCTCAAAACTGTAAAATTGTGCTCCCTTCACTGGATAAATTGGAAATTCAACATTGCCCTATGATGAAAAAATCTTTTTTACGACAACTAAGTGCAGTGAAGCTCAATTACGAATTTATTTCCGCTGGTGAAGGTATATTTCTTCTCGATTCCCATTTTACAACATCTACTCTAATATATATGCAACAGAAGTGATAGCAACAAATATTGACTTGGATATTTCCGCAGCAGAAAATGATGACAGCAAAGGAGATGAGGATATCCTGGGTTCTGGAGCTGTAACCTCAATAGATGATGTTGACCCCGAAAAACGTGACTCTCACGTGGACAACAGACGTTGGGTCCACTCACGCGCAACTCAAGCAAATCAAATAGAAGATCAAGATTAAATCTCCATAGAGGTGAAAAATGTATATTAGGAGTTTTCAAGGTGATTTGTATATTCAATAGTTCAAGAGTCTAAAGTATGAAAATCCACCCCTTTTTCAGTTACATAGGTGTTCTATTTATAGTGCTTTGGCCGACGTGGTGTCTGTTGGATCAGTACCATGTGGCCTCATCTACTTGACTGAGATTTCACATCATTGTCTATTAAACATTAAATACATTGACAATGGGTCAACCACCCTACACAATAGGCTAACACACCTGACATTCTTTATTACATATGTTACATATGTTACTTCTGAAAATTGTCCAAGGATCTTGTAAGAGACAACTTCAACTTTATGAGATTCAGGTGAATGGAGGGCCTTGGTTGGGGGAGGCTTTATATTGGTTCTCTAGGTAAAGAGCTCCAACTTCTTCCGCCCCTCCACGTAGCGCTTCGGACATATGCGCTTCGGCCATTTAGACAGTGCTTCGGAATAAACGCTTCGGCCATTCATGAATTCTTCACAGCTGGCCAACTAGGCCTTGTTGACTTTTCTGCCCACACGGATTACTACGTGGTATTTTGATATGAGCCTCGGCTGTGAGGCGTAACAGATTATATTTGAATTTGAATAGTATCAATAGATTAGCAGTAGGTTGCGTAGGCCGTATTATTCAAGTTATACGATGTAAAATCATCTAATATGGGATATGAAAGAAGAATTCAATACATTTCATTTCTAAATCCTACAACCTTCGATGGACCATTCGCTTGTGGCTCTAGAGAGTCAATATGCAGATTGTGAAGCAATTGAAGAGATTATTGGAGGAGGAGGCACTTCAGAGATTGAAATAGTTGAAGAAAGAATGACGAACAAAATTGTGTTTCCTAAATTGTATAGTCTACAACTCAAAAATCTTGAAAGATTACGAATATTTTCCTCTCAAGACAATACAATTGCGTTCCCACACTGGATAAATTGAAAATTCGAGATTGCCCTCTGATGACAAAATTTTGGTTACGACAGCTAAGTGCACCAAAGCTCAGGTACCAATTTATTTCCAATTTCCTGGATGTTGAAGGTATACTTATTCTAGATTCCCATCTTACAACATCTACTCTAATACACATGGTATAATTGCCATTTATATTATTTATTTATGCATGAATAATTGGAAAATTAATATGCTCTGGTTCTCAGGCAGTCAGGCTTGAAGGATGAGGAGTATATTTGTAGCAGATAAATCCATTCAGCAATGGCACCTGAGTTGAATTATTATTGAGAGAGCCTCCATCAAGTTTTACCTCTATTTCTAAGCTTTAAATTATGTTGCCATGCATAAAATTAGAGATTGTTGTTAATTGTATAAAATTAGGGATTGTTGTTCATTGCATAAAATGGTTGACATGCATAAAATTACAGATGGTTGTTGATGAAATCTAGTTTGGCAATTTAAGTTGTTGAAATATTCACTTTTCTAATGTTACTAAGAGATTTATTTTAATTGTTATATAATTACAAACATAATTTGCTAAAGGTGATATTTGAAATTTTTTATTTTTATTATTTTTTAGTATAATGATGAAAATTATATAGGTAAACTAAATCTATTGAGACGTTTTTTTTCCCTAAATTTATTAATGACAATAAACTTCGTCATTAATGTTGAACCATTCTTTTAATGTTACTAGTTTTACACCCGTGCAATG
>CAIGRQ010063481.1:0-11763 GCA_903798375.1 Fraxinus sp. D2006-0159 | reverse complement strand
AAATATGTGTGGTTGAAAATGAGTAAAAAAATTAGAATGAAAATTTTAATGTGTATAAAACATGGGCTAATAATCGCTTATAATCTTCGGGAACTAATTTGTTAAATAGATTACTTCCTTAATAAGCACGTCATATAGGTGAATATATCAAGTATGAGGATAAATAATACATGTAAATTGATTGATTGAGAAAAATATAATTCGTGTTCTCTAATGTTTAATTCCAAAGGTTATGGGTGTCTTGATGGCTTAAAAATGAGAACTTGCTAAAGTTTGAAATGCGAGTTCAACACTGAGAGTAGTAGTTTGACTCTCATGGTTAGCTCAATAACTGTAACTGTAGTGAGAATTTAACCAAGTAATACTACCACAAGAGAGGGTTTTAATGTAAAGTCGACATCTATAGGCTATGTTGTTCTTATGTGGATATAATGAACTATTTATTTCATATGAACTCGAGTGCTTAAGGTATTATCTTACACTTGTCGAACATTTGTTGAGAATTATGACCCTTAATTCTATTCCACCGAAAGTAATCAATTGAAATTGTTGACCCCAAAAAATGATGCCAAAAGATGCCGGGTCCACTCTCGTCACGTCAAGTAAGGATCCGACGCGTTTCTACCTGAACAAGAACGGTAGCCAAATTGAAAGGATGCAGGAGGCACTTTCCGGCAAGAGAAAAAAACATTCGGACTTCGACGATAAGATTTAACGGCAACCGTACTATCAACGATCGCCAAACCAAGATAATCACGAATATTCCACTCTCTTTGTTTTAAGAAATGTATGGAAGGCTAGATTGGATGAATAATTTGTAGAAAATTCATAATGTTTAATATTAGAATTTGTATTCAATCAATATGTAAGGAAATGTTGATGAAAAACTTGTTAAGTATTTCCTTATGAATTTTTCATGAGTTTTTAGTGGGTATGTGTTCGATTTCTTGATTGTGAAGGAGTCAACTCATTTTCTTTACAAAGAGAACCTATTTATATTGTTTTGGCCGAGATTGTGACCATTGGATCAGAACCACATGGCCCCATCTCCTTTGTTAGGACGTCACATCATTGTCATGCATGCAATTAATGCATTGACAAGGGGTCATTCGCTCTATACGATTGGCGACACACTGACAAAACTTTATTACAAAATTCACATTAATCACTTTTAAAAGATCTTCAAATCTATCACAAGAGACGGCGTCGACTTTATGAACTTCGGAAGAGTTGAGAGCCTCGGAGAGATCTTAGAGGTGGTTCTCCAAGTGGAGAGCTTCCGCTCCTTTCTTTTGTTTCCTTGGGTAGTGGTTCAGCCTAATATTGTAGTGCTTTGTCCTTGAGGCAATGCCTCAACAGCGGACCTCGGCCTTGCAATGCAAGGACCTCGATTTTGTTTATTTTCTTCATATTTTGACCTCCTGGGTCTTCATTTGACCTTCTTGTTGACCTTCTGCTTACATGGCTTGGTTGTCCACATGGCATTCTCATAAGGAGTTGCAAGGACCTCGATTTTGTTTGATTCCTTCATATTTTGACCTCATGGGCCTTTATTTGACTTTTTTGTTGACTTTCCACGTGACACCTTTTCCTTGGGCCTCGAAAATGAAGCGTAACAGAAATAAAGAAAAATAAAACTCAAGAACACGCAAGATTTATATAGGTTCGCCTCAATATGAGAATTCATCATCTTCCGCCATGCAATAATTCACTACGATGAAAAAAACCTTATAAGAGAAAATCGCACTCTTATATTTTCTATCATCTCTTTCTTCCTTTATGATGATAATAAAAAATTCTAAGTACAATTCTCTATTTATAATATAAATTAGGGCAAAATCAAATTATACAACGACACTAATTCCTTAATAGAATTTTACAAGGATACAAATCTCTAAACAGTCCTTAGATTAAATATTTTATCCAGGGGCGACCACTTCTTCCTGGGAGGGAGACTTTTGCCCCTACGACGACCTCACTGCAGACCAACTCTGTAAAGTGTAATTAGGATCGATAATATTAGGCTCTACAACTTAACAACATCAACCTTTTATTCAAGCTCAACAACACTGATGACCAATTTCTTATATATGAACGTTTCAATCTTGTTCGAATATAAAGTACTGTTATAGTTATAGCGTCTTGTTTGAATATAAAGTACTGCTACAATTATAGCGTCTTGTTTGAATATAAAGTACCGCTACCATTATAGCCTAATCATCCGACTCATTATTTCACATCACCGAACTCGAAAAACATACAATATCTAGCGTTATTTATGTTGTTATCTCTCCTCGAGAAAAAGCCACACGTGCCAACATAAGAAAATGACCTTTTGAATGGCTAAGAGTTGGATAATTCCAAAACTCCTCGTGGGAAATGGGTATGCACGATCCACCTTAAACAATGAAAATGGGGGAAAAAAAAATAAAAAAAATTGTCTGCTTAAGTCCTACAATTTCTCGAGTGACCTATATGTAAATTTAATGTGGCTAGAGGATGAAAAACAACGAAGAAGGTGAAAGCAAGAAAAAAGATGTAGTGGGAGAACGGAGAAGGGTCTCGTGCATTATGTATAGTAACCTTAAATTAAAATAAATGGAGTAAATTTCACCCTCAATTATTGAACTTTACTCTTACTTATAATCAAGCACTGAACTTTAATTCAGAGCAATCCCATCGATGAACTTTAATTTGGGAGCAGTTAGGTCAACAACTTCATAGGATTGGTGACGTGGTGGTTAAGAGTAAGAAAATCTCCACGCGTTATGCCAACCCAACAAAGTAAGTTTCATCAACGATCATTGAACTTTAACGTTGTAATCAGGTCATTGAACTTTTAATTCGAGGCTATCGCACTACTAAACTTTAACTCCAATGTTCTAAAAGATATTATTTTAATGATTTTAAGACCATTAAATAGAATAATGCATATCAAACAACCAAAATTATAAATACTATAATTACTTACTAGTTTTTACAACTACACAATTTCAAAGTTTTCAATAAACTTTTATTATGTTAAATTCATACAACTATTATGCACATCATTATTTTTGTCTCATTTTATTTTGATATTAGAGTGGACATAATAAAAATTAATTTCAATCAAGTTTAGTAAGTGATTTTTTTTCTATATATAATAAATTTTGAAGAATAACATATTTTTGGTATATTTATGTATATATTATTTTATTTATTTTAGTGCTTCGACGCGGTTTTATGAAGTAAGAGGTGTCTAGTTGAAAACTTTGGAATTGTCAAATTTTAAAATTTGAAAATTGTCTGTAGAAATTATAGCATTTATGATTTTATGTATTTAATGATCTTAAATACTATAAAAAAATAAATTGCTTTTTTTTTTTTAGAATTTTGAGATTTAAGTTCAGTTACATGATCACTTCGAATTTAAGTTCAATGATCTAATTGTAAGTAAGGGTAAAGCTTAGTAATGACGCGTGAAATTTATCCAAAAATAAACACATTCGCATGTTATTCATTAATGCATATTAATGTAGTTGGACCACAATTTCATATCATCTAAAGTAACGTAACCAATGTCGACACTCATATTCCATGTCGCCATAAAGGGAGATAGGGAGATAATGACGAAAACGACATGCCAACTTTTATAAAACGCCATTGCCTTACACTCGATTAAATAATTGCATTTATTCGGCCCTTGTTCTTGTTCAAAATGATGATACGACTTTCTGGCATTTCCTAGAAGACCGGCACTTAGCTTAAAAAAGAAATGCACTTTATTCTCTTGCTTTTCTTTGATGGACTAATAATGAACGACACCACCGTTTCTATTTCGAGGAATGACACCACCATTTTTATTTCAAGTACAGGGCATTACTTTCACGGGGGCCGGTAAGGGATGGGCCCCACGAGTATTAAAAAAAGAAAAAGATGGGCCCCACCCTTTTGTGAGGAGCTCTTTAATTTATTTCTCCACAGCTATGAAATAATTGGACACACCAAACAATATTTTATTATTCAAATTACTAAGCTATATGTAATTAATTTATAGCTCCTATGTAGCAACAAGTAGGGATTAGCCTTCGCGTGTCTTCTCGCTCTGTATGTAACTTTTTAGAGGCGGGTAGGGAATGTGACAAGAGTAGGGATTATCGTATCCGCATTTTTAGTCTTGTTTACTTGTTTATTTATTAATATTATTTTTCAAAAAGAGCCAAAACGTAAGCCATCTGTCCCCATATCGATTCCTCGGTTGATACATTGGCATTGGCCCTTCTCGACCAATCTAACTAAGCAAGATGACATATCAAGTCTCAATCCAATAAATTATACAAGATAAATTAAAGAAGCTCAATTAAATAATTAAACTTGTAAGTTGTAACGTCTCTAAATTATTTCTTTCTCATTGGGGTCCATTTTCTCTAATTTTTCAATTATCAACCAGGACCATTTCTACTTGCTCAATTATCAACCAACTAAAAATTGTTATTACTTATTCCCGCATAATATATCGTTTTTTTCTTTTTGTGAAAGAAACTATAATAAATCATATTATTTATGCAATAATAATAATAATAATAATAATAATAATAATAATAAGAAAAACTCTTCCAAAGTTCCAATCATTTCAAGAATTCTCTTTAAAGGGATATATTTAAAATTGAATTGCATTTTTGAAAATTACAATAAAAAAGGGAATTAAAGAGCAATGAAAATTAACTAGATCCAAAATTTCATTAATTTCTCTTCAAAAGAAAAAAAAATACAAAGCGCTAATTCCATGGCAATCCACTAGGCTTTTCAAAAAAAGGAAAAAAAAGCATAAAGTGGAAAAATAAAGCCGATAATATGAGAAATTCATAGTAAAAATAAAATAAAAATATTCTCAACGTTGAAAGTCAATCTTGGAATCCAATTTTTTCCCAAATTGCATTACGAACCCTACTAAGATCCCTTCCTTTTAAGGTTCTCCCAATCCCTTCGTGCAATGAGAAGGAAGCGATCCTCGTTCTCGCCATTTGCTTCGCCAAAAACTCGTGCGGCGGAACGCGATTTTCCGAATCCTCATCGTCATCTGAAAAGTCATCATCATCGACGTCCCTCCGGTGATTCTCTCTGTACTCTCCCTTCAGTATCTTCGACCAGTCCGGTATATTTACCGGCAGGGATGCCGGTCCAGTGACGGCGGCTCCCCTCGCCACCGTAGACGGCTTTCGGGATATTCTCGAACTGGCTTTCCGGAACTCCGGTGAAGCCGATCTAGCATCCGTGCTCCAGATATCGGACTCGTCGAGCTCGAAGATCCCCGAGTCTTTGGTGAGTTTCTGATCCGTCGGGAGGAATCTGTAGGTTTTTGATGACGCCATTGATTATAAAAATCTCTCTTTATGTATGTATATGAATGTATTTGTGCAGTTTGTGATACTTTTGGAACGGGGGTTTTGGTCTGCTTTTATAAAGCTTTGAAGCGGATAAGGATTTCTCTCTCTAATTATTTACGGGACTGAATAATTAGACAAATAGTAGACTGCCACGTCATTTTAAGTTTATCCAGTCGATGAATAAAATATTAGTGATATATTAATAAACTTTTAACTACGGCTACGAAATCAATTTCATTAAATAGATTTTGCGTAGATAGTATTCGATAAATCTCCGATAAATAATGTTATCCACACAAATCACTTGAAATTGGTTAAGAATTAAAAGCACTAATCGCAATTAAATTATCTAAAATGAACTCAGGTTATCTGTTTTGACGGTAATCCGTTCCTAGTGTTTTTGCCGTTTTACCCTTAAGATGACGACGAAGTAGGGACTGAGTGGAAGGGTCATTTTGGGAAAAACAGTTTTTTTAGTGACTTTCAAAATTTTGTCGCTGGTTCAGGTCCCGAGTTGTGGCGTCCCACGAAAAGCAACACGTGTCATCATATTTTGTACTGATGCCACGTTGCGTCAGATAAGGGGTCGTGATGTTGATCACGTGAAGTGGGGTCCATCGTAGGGGTTTTGGATATTGTGATTGGCTTTTCTGCCAGCTGGTTACTTTCACTATTATTATGTGCCCATCAATCTAATGGATGATAAATTGTTGTTTCAATTTATCGTTTCGTTTTCGTCATATTATCTGAACGTATCGTAATGTGGAGAAATTGGTGTAATTATTATTATTCTGGTATTATATTATCGTGGGAAGAAATTCTGGGAATTAGTTCAACTTTGAACGGAATATCATGCTTTTGACATGAATGGGTATTTTGGTGTTGGGAGTACAATATAAAGCTAAATAATATCAACCAAAAAAATAAAAAATAGATTTCTTGAAGTCTTTCAAACTGAGCAGACCAATCCTATGACAATTCGCCAATTTTGACTCTAAACAAGTTTACCTTGACCTCTACGCTTTGTGATGGGTTGTTAGTCTATCGTTTTCCAATTTCAAATTTAAATGCTTATGTAAAGGGAAAATAGCACTAGGGAGTTTGGAGTCATTCTCAAAGTTTTCTACGAATGTAAGCACATATTCTCAACTTATGTGTAACAACAACTTATAAAGGGAGTTGTTATTATATTTGTTAGACAATTTGTTGTCAAACGACCTTTCGGACGATGATGAAAGTCTCGTTTGTTTTATCCAGTCGGCATCGACCAATTGACTGAATGTATATCGACACCACAATTACTGTAACTATCCACGTAACCCACTTGGGCCATTTGAAACAACCTAATTTAATTAGGGTTGCTCATGGCCCAACCCGAATTAGGACGGCTCTTACGGTTNCGATGATGAAAGTCTCGGTTATTTTATTCAGTCGGCTTCGGCTAAAATTGACTGATTGTATATTGACACCACAATTACTGGAACCATCTACGTAACCCACTTGAGCTATTCGAAGTAACCTAATTAAATTAGAGTTACTCATGGCCCAACCCTAATTAGGACGGCTCTTACGGTTGATAGCTAACTACTATGTGTTATTGGGTCTAATCTTTCCTTTAACCTAAAAGCCCATTCTGTTCCTATTTATACTTACCCATTACTATTGCTAGGTATGAGAAAAATTCAAAGCTGTTGCTTAGTGCCTTGAGAAGTCGAGCTCTTCCTCTCTTCGTGACCGTGTGCGTGGGCTTTGTGCCTTGGCATTGAGACCTTCTTCTACTTCCTTTGTTAGCCTTTGTGGTTAATCTTCTTGGCTTTGTCCTTCTCATCTCAAACTCTTAGTGGGTTATAAATTGGTTGGAGCAACCAATTTGGGAAGTGTTGGTTTGTGGTAGTTTAGTGTTTGTGGTGGTCGATTTAGAGATTGAGCCTGGCGATTCTTGGTGTAATTAGTGTATTATTTTATTTCTTGAAGTCTTTCAAACTGAGCAGGCCAATCCTATGACAATTCGCCAATTTTGACTCTAAACAAGTTTACCTTGACTTCTACGCTTTGAAATGGGTTGTTAGTCTATAGTTTTCCAATTTCAAATTTAAATGCTTATGTAAAGGGAAAATAGCACTAGGGAGTTTGGAGTAATTCTCAAAGTTTTCTACGAATGTAAGCACATATTCTCAACTTATGAATAACAATTTATGTGTAAGCACAACTTATAAAGGGAGTTGTTATTATATTCACCATTGTTATATAGTCTTAAAACTTTATATTTATCCCTATTAAAATTTTAAAAAATTACTATTTTTATCTACGTCACATTCAAATATTGTTCTTACTAAATTTATGGGTGGACATATTTCAATTTGATTCCGGTTCCAAAAGAATTGAATCGAACCATGAACTAATGATTTTTTTTTTATAATGAAATAAAATCGTTTTTTAAAGATGGGGAATCAAACTGGAACCGAACTATTCAATTTTGGTTTGATTTGGTTCTAGTTTCATTACCGATTGGAGCAGCAAAGAAAAAATAATTTCCATACACGACGCCACATCAACAATAAGGTATGTAGCATGATCATTGACTGTGGGAGTTGTACAAATGTAGCTAGTAATAATCTGGTGGAAAAATTAGGATTAACTATGCTTAAACTCCATAGGCCCTATATGTTACAGTGATTGAATGAATGTGGAAAAGTTAAGGTGAATAGAAGGGTGTTAATAAATTTGTCAATTGGTAGTTATCAAGATGAACTGATGAAGTATTGTGTGACATAGTACCATGTATGCGAGTCATATCTTGTTGGGGAGACCATGACAATACGATATGAATGTGATACATGATTATTACAAAAATAGGTACAACTTTACTAAGGACGAAAAATGTTCCACCGCCAGTTGCACAACCTTTGCATGTGATACCAAATGCTCATTTTCTACAACCGGTCGAAGAGTTATCAAGTCAAAAATTTGATGAGGCCATCACAAGGAGGAAGACCAGAGAGCGGACCACCTTGATAAGCGAAGACCCATCGAGTTTAGAAATCATGGCAGTTTCACTCCCTCCAAAGTCCAAAGTCTAAAGTCTAAAGTCATAAATCAATAAATTTAAGGAGAAAATTCATATTTAAGAAATTAAGTATGGTCCTTTCAAAATTAAAAATATAAAGTTTAAAACTTAAAAAAAATTAGATAATAATTAAAATTTTATTTGTGAAATAATTAATTAAATATATTAATGTCACAATTCTACATTCTTTGGTCACAAATTATCAAATTAATTGGTCTCAAATTGTCTCTCGATCATGAACCCGAAATTTCATAGGTCATGAATTATTTCATGGTCACAAATTAAGAATTTTATAGGTCACAATTTATTTATTGGTCACAAATCAAAAAATTTATAGGTTATAATTTATTTATCGATTACAAATTACAAATTTTATAAATTACGACTCAAGTTTTTAGATCACATATTATTTATTAGTCACAAATCTTTATGGGTCATAAAATATTTAATTGTTTGGTCACAATCAATCAAATTATTGGTCACAAATACCTTTACCCACAACCATCGCACCACCACCACCACCATCTCCATCGTCACCATCGCTAACCATCATCATCCCCTCACCGCCAGATCCACCACCATCGCCGCACCTCCACTACACCAACAACACCAAAATATGGAAACCATCACTACCACTCCAACAATCAAAATCACCACCTATAGCACCACCATCTATACCATCACCACCGCACCGTAACACCAACAGTCGGTCAAAGGGTCTCCCCATCGCCAAGGTCCCTAGCTTCACTCTGTCAACATCGTCTCTAACTGCTATAAATTGCCGAACTACACCATAGAGATCTTACCAAACTTAAACAGTAGTGCAGACAACGTTGTAGTAGTAACGATGCCGCTACACGGAGCTCACATCAAGCGGGGCTACATGGCAGCGCTCGAAGGTGGTCTCTGACGACGAGTGCTCCCCGATGGTGATTGCGATCTGATGGAGAGAGTAGAAAGAGACAGGAGGTGAAGAGAGAATGGAGAAGAGTGGAGAGAGTGATTTATGGTTTGAATGGGGTGAATGTGGTAGGGCATGTGTATATAAATTAATTTATAATAATATTATTATTATTAATAAAATGTAGATATATAATATTTGAATTACGGTGTGTTTGATGGATATTATTGATGAAAGAATGTATTTTAAATAGTGATATGATGAAAAATATGTAGTTCAAAAATAAGAAAAAGTTATTGATGTGATAGAAACTATTATTTTATTGAAAAATATGTGATTGAAAATGAGTTTTAAAATAATGTGTACCAAATATGAGCTTAATATTTGATTTTTGTATAAATAAACTTTATATCTAATTTTTTAAGTTAGATATTAAAAAATCTGGTCTGATGTAATTTCCATTAAATTTAATGGTACAATAGACCGTCGGACCCAATCAATCATCTCAGTCTTCCAAGACCTGATAAGACTGCATGGGATGCATGAAATGATAGTATGCAGAAACTTCATGGTGAAGCTGAGAATTGATGCCAAGGATTGGTACGATGCATTGACCACGCAGTACATTACCTTCATTGATCTTGCAAACATGTTTGCTACTTGTTTCTAGAGTAGTGCTCGGAAGAAGGAGACTATACTTGAACTTATGTAGGTGATTCAGGGTAAAATAAGCCTTTGGAGGAATACATCGCACGATTCAATAGGGTGACATTGGGAATAAAAGTCATTCAAATGTCCTCGACCATCATTGTTCTTGTCAATGGTCTTAGAAACCACAATTTATGACTTCACTATCAAAGCAGCCTCCAGAGTCAATGGTCAAGTTACTAAGGCTAGGTGAGGAATACATAGATTGTGAGAGGTGATGAATGCGAGTATGCGACCAAGAGAGTTTCACAAGGGAAGAAAAAGTGATGAGCATGAATAGAAAATACGAAGACTCGCTCTCTCAATGGTAGGAGGAAAGGTATACCCTATATGACTATCGACATTACTCGAAGGAGAGTACAATCAGTGCTCTACCACAACCTCCTAGCCATCATACTATATTAATGATTAAGATGAATCGAATTCTTAAAAAAACAAAACTATATAGAGGTAAGAGTCCGACCATGAGTGGGAATCAAAACCACTTTTGTGACTTCTACAAGGACCAACGTCACTTGATGGATAGCAAGTGTGGAACTCTTAGACAAGAGGTTGACAGTTTGATAGCCCAAAGTGAGTAAAATAATTTGTGAAAGCATTATATAACATTAAACTAGTCAATAGTGAGCGAACCTCAGAGGCAGGTGTCATTAATATGATTATTAATGGGTCAGCTACGAGGAAGAGGTATGCTAATTCACTGCAGATAAATTCTATTTAGGTCGCTGGCTCGGGCTCGGGCTCGACCTGAAAAAGCCCCAAGCCTGGCCCGACTTGAGCTCAGTTCCACCGAGTCGAGGCTCGAGCCGAGCCCCATTTTGGAGTGTCGACTCGAGCCCGGGTCGACCCGTGTTTTAGGAAAAAAAGTAAAAAAATAAAAATTTAACTTTTAGTTGCCTGCAAATCTGCTGCCTACAAAAAGCAAAAAAAAAATTAAAAATAATAATAAAAAAAAAATCGAGTTGGCCCGGCTCGACTCGTAAAAGGCCTGAGCTGAAGCTCGAGTCTAGCCTAAAATTTTTTCCTGAGCTTTTACTTGGCTTGACTCAAGCTCAAAAAAGCTTGGACCTGTTTTGCTTGAGTCGAGTCTGAGTTTTGAGTTTCAGATCGTTGATATGGCTAGAGGTAGTGAGTCGATTTGAGCAAAATATAAGTTTTGATAATGAGGGTCTTTTCGAAGTCTCCCACCCAAATGATGATGCATTGTGAATTATACTGCTTCAACAGTGCCACATGTGCCCTATTCATACAGGGCCAAGTGGCACTCCCTATTGGTGGGGGTGTCTGTGGTGCCCCCATGTTCAAGTAAGAAGGTTCGATGCCTTATCGTTGTAGGGGATGTAAATAAGTAGGTAAGTATTGGTCGATACGTGAAGTGGAACTAACGTTCTAAGCTAAGAAGCCTTTAAAGGATTGAAGGTGTTAACCAAAAAGTTGTGGCCACTAAACACACCTTTACAGTAGTTCAACAAGTTAAAAGTCATCCCCAAAGGGCTGATTGACCTCCCGGTTGCATTGGGAAAATACCCAGAGAGAATGTTAATGGCCATTCCTTTCTTGATTGTACGTACCCATATGATATACAACACGATTTATGGTCATCCCTTGTTGAACGCGATCGGCACGATTATCTCCACAAAGCACCAAAACAATGAAACAGTGATCTGTATGTTTCAATGAGGTGCTGTGTGGAGAGTGTTAAGATAAAAAAAAAAAAAAAA
>CAIGRQ010063431.1:0-19035 GCA_903798375.1 Fraxinus sp. D2006-0159 | reverse complement strand
AAAAAAAAAAAAAAAAAAGAGTTACCAAACATACACTATTTTCCTCAATATAAATTTTTAGCAGCTTCTTTGCTTCTGCACCATTGCAAGATTTAGTCACTCTATAATCATCACTGTCAAACAAGAAAATTGCAAAAGAAATCAAGCAAAATGGCTTCTTTCTCTCTGAAGTCGTTCTTCTATCTCGTGATCACTATCTGGCTTTTCTCTGATCTAGCATTAGCCAAGCGTGCGGGCATGACAAGGCACTACAAATTTGATGTACGTATATATATTCTGCACAGCATTATGAAAATATTCCAATTTGCATTATTATACCATAATTTGTAGTGTACGGTATTGATTTCATATTGTTTTCCCGCAGATTAAAATGAAAAATGTGACAAGATTGTGTCAAACAAAGAACATTGTGACCGTTAATGGGCAGTTTCCAGGTCCAACTATCACTGCCAGAGAAGGCGACAGAGTGATAGTTAAAGTAGTTAACCACGTTCAGTACAATGTTAGCATTCACTGGTATGAAATACAATAGTTGGGAACGACCATCCAATCCATCTTATCAAATATACCTGAAATAACAAGTTAGAAGATACTGATATGAATATTTTGCCATGACAGGCACGGAGTCCGGCAGCTGAGGAGCGGTTGGGCCGATGGACCGGCTTATATCACGCAGTGTCCTATACAGACTGGCCAGAGTTATGTCTACAATTTCACCATAACTGGCCAAAGAGGAACCTTATTTTGGCACGCCCATATTTCATGGCTTAGAGTCACTCTCTATGGACCTATAGTCATTCTTCCAAAGAGAGGAGTTCCCTATCCATTTCCACAACCCTTCAAAGAAGTCCCTATCATTTTTGGTATAAAAATTAATCGTTTTATGAAATTGTCGATCTTTCTTTGGTTTCGGTAAAATATTAAAACTATAATCGTGTTGAACTAATTATTTAAAAGTTTAAGTTGTTAGGATGGACCCCTTGTTTAACCCCTTGTTACTGGAATTTTGCAGGTGAATGGTGGAAGGCAGATACAGAGACAATTATTAACAAAGCCATGCAAACAGGAGGTGCCCCAAATATTTCTGACGCCTATACCTTTAATGGTCTTCCAGGACCCTTGTACAACTGCTCAGCCAAAGGTGCAATAACACATTCGTCTATTGAACTATCTCGTGTACAAGTTGTGTCTAGTCGAGTTAACTTTTTTTTTTTTTTTTTTCCCTCAAATTTTGTAGATACCTTCAAATTGAAGGTGAAACCGGGGAAGACGTACCTTCTAAGATTAGTCAATGCTGCACTGAATGATGAACTATTCTTCAGCATTGCAAACCACAACCTCACCGTAGTCGAAGCCGATGCTGTCTATGTAAAACCATTCAAGACAAACATTGTTCTCATAACACCCGGCCAAACAACAAATGTACTTCTCAAAACGAAACATCATCATCCTAATGCAACATTCCTCATAGCGGCCCGGCCTTATGCCACCGGCCCTGCTGCATTCGACAATTCAACCACCGCCGGAATTCTCGAATACCATACACCATCAAACACCACCAAGAAAATTAAAAAACTCCCCCTCTTGAAACCGAAACTTCCAATTTTCAATGACACTACATTTACCACAAGTTTCATCAAGAAAATCAGGAGCTTAAACAGCGTAAAATTCCCAGCAAAAGTCCCTCAAAAAGTTGATAAACACTTTTTCTTCACGGTAGGGTTAGGTTTAAGTCCATGTCCTAAGAACCAAACATGCCAAGGACCCAACAATACAATGTTGGCGGCTTCTGTTAACAATGTCTCATTTGTAATGCCGAGTACAGCCCTTCTTCAAGCTCATTTCTCGAACCAATCAAAAGGGGTGTACACAACTGATTTTCCGTCGAACCCGCCTTTCAATTTCAACTACACTGGCACGCCGCCCAACAACATTATGGTGACTTCCGGCACGAAGGTTGTGTTACTTCCCTTTAACACTAGTGTGGAGTTGATTATGCAGGATACAAGCATAATCGGTGCAGAAAGTCACCCGCTCCACCTCCATGGGTTCAATTTCTTTGTTGTGGGTCAGGGTTTTGGAAACTACAACTCTAAAACGGATCCGGCCAAGTTCAATTTGGTCGACCCGGCTGAAAGGAACACCGTTGGTGTCCCCTCCGGCGGCTGGGTGGCTATTCGTTTTCTTGCGGACAATCCAGGTACATAAATTTGTAATTTTATGTGCTTTCCGTTTTCGTTTTGTGCAATTATTTTTGATAATATATATCTTATGCATGAATGAATTAGGTGTATGGTTCATGCACTGTCACTTGGAAGTCCACACAAGCTGGGGATTGAAAATGGCATGGATTGTAATGGATGGAAAGCGCCGCCACCAGAAGTTGCCGCCTCCACCGTCAGATCTTCCCAAATGTTGATGATCACACTATTTACTTATTTTTACCAGAACTTCCAATTTTTTTTTTTTTCACATTCGGTCACTTGGGTTTTAGTTGCTTTGGGAATCATGATCAGTCCCCTTGCAGAAATGGTGCAAATTTTGGGCTCGTCAAATTATTTGTATTAGCCTTCAATTCTTTTGTTAATCATCAATTTTGTATCGTAACTTTTGAGCAAATCAAAGTAACTTACCGGACACGAAGCCTATTTTCATCTTCTTGTGTTTTCATTGTGATGAGAAAAATGATATCCGAGAATCAATCTAATTGTTTAAGTATTTGTATTTCATTTACAACACTTGAGAAGCTCACTTATTTTCGAATTAAAAAATTAATTTAGTTTGTCGATTTTCAATTATCTGCTTGAATACAAGTTGACTAGTTGCTTAAACAACAGACATGTTACGTGTGCCGTTCTTGATAACAAACGTAACCAGCCTGTAATTTCTGCCGGAGAATTTAAATTATAAAATCAAACTAAATTAGATGATATTCGGTATCTGTTAGACAAAAGAGCGGCAGGCTGGACCACTGGTCCCCGTATCTCGTGTTAAATGGGATCAAACCTCGTGGATTGGTTCTTTCCTGGTCAGCATTTCAAGTTTTGAGGATTCATTGCATACTTTCAGGTCTTACAGAGTGTGATTCAGTTTTTGTCAAATATTCTAAACTTGAAATATTGAAATTTTCGAGATAAATATAGGCGAGTGAACTCAAGCGCTTGAAATAAAATGGTGGCCAATTTGTTTTTTGACAGTCGAGAGAATCAGCGCTTTACCTTAAGTGAGCTTAATCGCTTAAGATGGATGAAATGTCAACTGATTGACTCTTAACAATCAAGTTATTGCAGAAGTCAAATGGTATTAGGATTTTATAAAAAAATATTTCTCACTTAGGTGTCTAAATGAAACGTCTTTTCGACTATATTATTTTCATGAAAATCTATTATCTAACAAATCATTAATTAGTTTTTCAACAAATTCGCGACATTATTTTGTGCATGAGACACTTTTATCGAGAATATGACTCTTTGGTAAAAGTCGTTAACAAATGTGTCAAAAACTCTCTAGTTGAGTTATACATCAATTGAATCTTGCCTTCATCGACATTTTATTTTAAGATTTTATTAACTATCTAAAATCAGTTGAATTGCAATTTGTCTACATACTTTAAAAATCCACAAATATTATTAACAATCATTTATAAAAAAAACTCCCAAACTTTTGTNGCATGAGACACTTTTATCGAGAATATGACTCTTTGGTAAAAGTCGTTAACAAATGTGTCAAAAACTCTCTAGTTGAGTTATACATCAATTGAATCTTGCCTTCATCGACATTTTATTTTAAGATTTTATTAACTATCTAAAATCAGTTGAATTGCAATTTGTCTACATACTTTAAAAATCCACAAATATTATTAACAATCATTTATAAAAAAAACTCCCAAACTTTTGTATATAATATATCAGTAATTTGATTTGTCCAGTCAAATTGGCAAATTATTGTCTTGCCATGTCATAGTATAGAACACTTCGTAATGGATGTTGTCTTATTGTCCATCGCATTCTTACATATGTTTATGGTAATTAAATTTTATAGTATACTTCTTAATTTTTTATTGTTGATTAACTATTGATAAGAAAGTGTATCTAAATAAGAAAATGTTGATATTTGGGTCATTCTAAGGAGAGTTAATGATAAGCTCAAGCCTTCAAAAGTATAATAATATTAGCCTGTGTTTGGTAACCATTTTGGGCATATTTTGAGAAACTTTCCAATCGTTATATAATAAAAATGCAAGTGCAATTATTGTCCATCCAAAGCAGAATTACCTTTCTACCAGTTTTACATTTATTTCAAAGTAATGATTGGTATTTCAGGGAATATCCATGCCATTGAGTCAAAAAAATGTTATATATCGGCCCACTAATTATTCCAACGGGCAAAAACCATGTAAAAATGAGGTGAAAATAGATACGAAACAAGCACTAAATAATCTTTTTTTTTTTTTTCTTTTTCCTTTCTTTTATATTCTTTTCTTAAAATTACTATTTTGTTTTTGAGGAAAAAAATGGGGATGAGGGCTTATTCACGTGTCACACAATGCAGGCCGAAGCGCGTGGAACTGAAAAGAGTGGATGGATGTTGATATAGATCGAATCGTGGATAACAGAAACGGAATGTATATTGTGAATGATCATTCACCCCACTCTTGTATCTCAGGGTTTTCTACTGGGATTTATCCGTATTTCAATTCTCACGGGTTTTTCTTGTTTACTTTAGTCCAACTCACTTGAAATCTTTAGTTTTTTAGATCATGATGGAAGAAGAGGTCAACAGCCCAGTTGAAATTAACAGGTTTTAGCTCTGGGTTTTTCATTCACTGTTCTCTTTTCAATCTGCTTGATGTCACGTTTATCATCTGTTTCATATTGTTCTGTTTACATGTTTGGCTCTGCTTAAAACTTAAATAAGTACCAAAACGCTAATTTTGGCTTGTTTTCTTTTAGTACTTACGGAACAAAGCTAACTCAAGTTAGATACATATCGTGTACTTATTTTCAGTATATGATGTCAAGGGTTAGATAGATCCCATTCCTGGATGGAGAAAATACTCAATTTGTATGAAATTTCGAATTTTGCATTATGTTGGTGAAATGTAAAGGATTCAGGGACAGGAGAGGACGAAAAAGTGATAATTTTGTGTTTGTGATTTTACTGACAAGATGTGTAATTTGATCTCTAATTGTACTAGACAAGAAGAGAAAGCGTGTGATGATATGGTTGAAACTATCATATAGAATTATTCCGTCTGATGACTTAAAAGTTGAAGTAATTATGATTTGTATTTGTTCAAGTGTAGAATTATTTCCCTTGCAGAGAGTGAGTGCTTATGTCTGCGCCGTGGGTTTAGTTCATGTGTGTTTTTGTGATTATGACGCGGATGAAGTTGTTGGAATGCCATATAGGAGTCTATATGCAAGCTGTTGCCATGTTAACCTTACTTATATAGTATAGTACTCAACAATATCAAGGAAGATAAGAAACTAAAATCTTGTCTAGTGTTCTATTTAGTACATGTACCAAACATGCCAACCGTGTATTGTATATTTATGTATATTTGTTTTCGCCTTTCCATCAATTTTCTCCATCATAGAGAACTTGCTTTGTATTAGTATGCAATTTTAAAATTTTTAGCAGAATCGTCTGATTTTTGCGATGTTGAATGATAGAAAAATGGTACATGTCATCTGTGGAAATTGAGAACTTGTTCTGTAGAGAATCCCTTTCCTAGTTGGAGGTGTTTGTTTACATAATTACATTCCTGCATTCGACATGGTCACATGGGCATATCTAGCTGTAAATAAAGAAAATGAATATGTTAAATGAGGCTTGCCGTTCAACATCTGTTCGGGATATACACGAGCAATTTTAACTATGAACAGTTTGTATAATGCCTTTCAACAACTTTACTTCGTTTCTTTTCTTTCTAAATTTTCTTTACTTATTTAAACCACAGAAGAGGAATCTGTTTAAGGAGAGTCACTGTAAGGGTTTTATTCTACTCAAAACCATGGTAATCAAATTATGTTCAATATCTGTTGATGTGGTGTTTTGCACTTACTGGATAAGAAAGATGTTTAAAGCATATTTCGCTTTGTCTGTTAATGTTTATACCCTTTGTATGGCTAAATGCATTCCTGAAATTATTCTCACAAGCCAAAAGCATTGCAACATGTGGCTTTTCTAATTGCTTTTAGCTTGACATACAATGGTGACATCAACAGAATGAAGCAGACCAGCTTTGTAGACTTGAGTAAGAAAAGGAAATTGCAAGCTGAACAACTTAACATGCCTTTGCCAAAGCATATCTGCTCGAATCGAATCCTTGAATGTAAATCTGATCCCCGGGCAAAGGAGGTCTATCCATGCCTAACTATGGGAGAAATTAATGGATTGGCAAGAGGATATGAAACGGATACAGAATCTGCAAAAGATAGCAATAGCTTTGCTAGAGATTCTGACTCTATCATGTCTATATATGGTGAAGAAAAGATTGAACTCGGATCTCCAAAAGCATGCTCATCTGATCAGCCTTCCACTTCTTCTGTTAGTTGGGATTCTTTTAAGAACAGTCTTTATTCTTTCGAGAGCAGATCATTGACAAAATCAAGTTCTAGTAAAGCTGAGTCATCTAATTTCAGCAGGGAGCATGATTGTCCCCATCATACTTTTGAATTGAATCCCTCTCTGAACTACGAGGAGCATCTCCTAGAGTTAGTAAGCCATGTGGAATGCAGTTGCTCAGAATACAGGATCAATAGCATTGGGGATTATACGGATAAGGAACTTGAAGATGTGCTCTACTCGAATGGTGTGGCTCCCAGTAGTTATGTTCTTTCGTCTGGAAGGTGGACTGTTAACCAAGGTAACTGGGTTTACTCTGAGTTCTACCCGTTTCTACTCCCCCCCAACCTCCACCCAAGTGATCCAGGATATTTTACATTTTCTAGTGATTGTTGCACGTTCAGAATCTTTTGAGTTATTTATTTATTTATTTTTAGTCTTATTCCCCCCACCCACCACCCCAATTGTTTGTATGTCCGGTTAAGTTGAGTCTCTCTCTCTTTATCTGTATGTGGATCTTATGTTAACTCTATTGCATGTCCCCCAACCATTTACTGATAAGGAATTTGTGTTTTTCCAGATACAGATAAGGATACTCAACCGGGGACGAAGAAACTAACCATTGATAAGGAGTTTGAACAGTACTTTTCCATGCTTATGCTGTGACAAAGATCAATCATATATGGATGGCTAAATATACAAATATTTGTGCCTGTGTATAGCCCGTTTGATTGCCAGCGTGAGAATAAAGATTCCCTTAATTGATCCAGCCTCTATTGTTGTATCGTAATTGAACGTAGTAATGTTATGGACCGAGTTTTGTTCTTCTATGTTACATTGTCCTATTTTCTCTTTTCTTTTTGTTGTGGGAGATTTATATTGTGGTTGCTAAGGAAAAAGGAACTCCACGACAGCTTTCGTTATACTATCCTTCGGTTTTACTGGTTTGCTTTTTATGTATGCAAGTTATTTTTTTTTCTGTAGTTGTTTTCTAGATTCATACAGCCGATCCAGTGTCTCGGGTATTGATTTTCAACACTTCAACTGATTCAGAATTGAGGGTAAAATCTTCTTCTTCAGGTAGTCATTGATCCTTTTTGCCATGAATGTGTTGCTTCATCCTGTCCATAATCTTCTTTCTTCTTGTGAAATTATTTTAGAGTCAGACTTGCTAAGAGAAGACTATAAGAAAAGAACAAGAACTGTATCTGTATCACATCTGGAAAACTGAAAATTAGAGAACGTTTTGCAAGTGAAGGTACAAGATCAAGAAAATCTCGAGTTGCCTCTTCAACTGTTCCCTCTTTTTTTGCAAGCGGATTGAAGTAACACAATTGAAGGGCTTTTCTCGCTTCTGACTTCACACTCAACAAAAGAATTACGGAAATTAATTCAGATAGGAAAACAAGAACACTGAAAAGTTAAGGAGTCCATGTGGATTCAATCACAGCTGTCAACATTTTGGAAGATCTGATGGTGGCGGCGGTAATTTTTGACTCGGTAGTGGCCCATCCATTACAATCCAAGCCATCCTCAAGCCCCAACTTGTGTGTACATCGAAGTGGCAGTGCATAAGCCACACTCCTGTTCATAATATAAATAACTAAAACCAATTACCACTGCTAAGTCTGCTAGTTCCACATAAGTAATATACTTTCATGCGCTCAGTTCAGTACACCAGTGTATTTACTTTCACTTTCTCACATAGTAAAGTGTTTCACTAGGTGAAAGTAAACACACACATCACAATGTGGAATAGTAGACGCATTAGTTTATCACACACCATGCATGTAAAGTTGCCTTGCAAAAATAACTAATGTTTTGTAATTCGCACCTGGATTGTCTGCTAGGAATCGAATGGCTACCCAACCACCAGCTGGAACGCCAATTGTGTTCCTTTCAACAGGATCCAACAGGTTGAAATTGGCTCGGTCCTGGTTTGGGTTGTAGTTTCCAAATCCTTGACCAACAGCGAAGAAATTGAAGCCATGTAGGTGAAGAGGATGATTTTCAGCGCCCAAAATGCTTGTGTCCTGGAGAACAAGCTCCACACTGGTGTTGAATGGCAATTCAACAAGACGTGTTGCATTGCTCACTAGGGTGTTGTTGGGTGGAGTCCCCGTGTAGTTAAATGGATTTGGTGGGTTGATGGGAAAATCAGTGGTATAGACACCGTTAGATTTTTTGGTGACGTGGGCTTGTAATAAAGCTGTAGTGGGAAGAGCAAAAGAAACATTATTAACTGAAGCTGCAAATTTTGTGCCATTAGGTCCTTGACAAGTTGTATTTTTAGGGCATGGACTCGAGCCTAGTCCCACGGTGAAGTAGAATAGCCTGTCCACTGTTTGTGGAACACTTGCGGTCAAATTGGGGTTGTTTAAGCTACGGAACTTCCCAGTGAAGTTGGCAACGAAAGTGGTGGCGTTGATCGGTGGAAGAGTTGGCTTGAAAACCATCTTTTTCGTACTGGAAGTATGATTCAACGGGTGCTCGTATTCTAGAATACCAGCAACTGTTGAATTGTCAAAAGTGCCCTGGCCGGTGAAGTAAGGCCTAGCAGCCATGAGGAAAGTAGCATTGGGATAGTATGGCTTGGTATTTAGAAGAACATTGGTGGTTTGGCCCGGGGTTATCATTACTACATCAGTCTGAAATGGTTTGATGTATACAGCATCAGCTTCAACAATTGTGACTGTATGGTTCGCAATGCTGAAGAATAGTTCATCGTTCATTGCAGCATTGATTAAACGAAGCATATATGTCTTCCCTGCCTTCACCTTTAGTTTGAATGTATCTGAAACCAACCCAAATACATGATCATTAAAGAGAAATTAGAATAGAAGACTAATATTATTAACTAAAACATTTATACAGGTTAATGTTAGTTTTTCATTATAGATAGCGATGATACCTTTAGAAGAACAATTATACAAGGGCCCTGGATAACCATTAATAGTGTATGCATCTGAAACATTTGGACCAGCCCCTGTTTGAAGAGCCTGATTAATTACAGCCTCAGGATCTGCATTCCACCACTCCCCTGAATTTGAATTTTGTATAATGGAGTTATATTAAAAGATGCTTGCAAAGTATGTGTTCATAAAATGTAAAATGCCATATATATGAAAGTTACCAAAAATAATGGGAACTTCCTGGTATGGTTTTCTGAAGGGGTAAGATTCATTGCGCTTTGGGCGGATGATGATAGGTCCATAAACTGTTGCTCTCAACCATGAGATATGAGCATGCCAGAAGAGAGTTCCTCTCTGCCCGGTGATTGTGAAGTTGTACGTGTACGACTGGTTGGTCTGTATCGGACATTGTGTTACGTAAGCTGGTCCATCAGCCCACCCACTCCTAAGCTGCCGAATGCCATGCCTGTTATGGTTTTAGCATCATTCCCCAACTCCAAAAGCAGTTGTAAATGAAAAAGAATTGAGAAAACGAGCAAAGAATACACAGATCTATAGTGGTTCGTGTCAATTTGAGTGCTATGTTGACTCCCATGCATGTACCACAAGAAGATTACAGGTTTCCTCACACCTGTTTATCTTATGCTCCCGAAAAAATGCCTCCTATCCCCCTACCCGATTTTGTCGTATAAATATTGTAGGAAATTGTCACTTAATAAATTTTTTGTCTAGTACATCTCTGTAATAAGAAAAAAATGTTTCCGTGGTCGGGGATAACTGAACTGTATAATTAAGTTTGACACGGTCCAATGCCTGCATTTTACTTGAAGCAAATCATGTGGCAAATTCAACTGTTATTATTTTCTAAAAGAAATAGTTGACGAGTTCTCTTACCAGTGAATTGTAATATTGTTAGAAACGTGGTTAACCACCTTAACAAGGAGCTGATCACCTTCTCGTGCAACAATGCGAGGGCCAGGAAAGAGTCCATTGACGCTAACTATGCTCTTTGTGTGGCACAATCTTGTTACATTGTGCTGTACAATCTAGCACGACAGATTAACAAAAACAGCAGTTTAGTAGCAGAAGATAGAATGTAAAAACCATATTCGTCTAGGCAAAATAATTTACATTGAACGTGTAGTTTCGAGTCATGCAAAACGCTAACTCGGGCAGTAGCAGTGCAGCAAAAACGCCAAACAGCCAGACTGCCATTGAAGCAGGTTCCATCTATTACTCTCTTTACTCCTGTTTAATATGTTGAGTCTAGATTACAGAAAACTGTATGACTTATATTTTTTGTGGGACTATAAATAGGGACAAGATTAGGTAATAAGAAGATTATCATCGAAGACTGATGCAGAGAATGTTCTTGGAGTTTCATTTTCCTTGTGTTGGTCACCTTGTATGTTCTGCTTTGCTGTTGGTCAAGCTGAATTTTAGAGTGCTGATTAAGTAAAGATAATACTCTGTTTCTTGTCTGATCCTGATTATTAAGTGGATTTTTACTTATATAATCACTTATTAGTGTTGGAGATTAATCAATTTATTCAGAGTTAAAAGACTTGAATTATAAAAAATGTCACATTCTCTTCAGTTCAAACAGAATGTCTCCTCCCCCACCACTGGCCCTCCTGCCGGGTAACTAAGAATGTTGTCACATTTTAAGGTGGTCCTTTGTTTGACTGTGCTTATTCATAGTTTGAAATTATTGTTTATATTCTATAAGTGCGTCCACAAATTACAGAGCAAGAGTTTAACAATTAATTTTCAAGGAAAGTAGGTTCTTCAATTGAGATAAACTAGGAGGACATCAGTTTAAGTGGTCGGCTGCGTAAATCTAAGGAGACAATGGTTTATAAGAGTGACACGATTTCAATGGAATAGGTTAAAAATGGGATGCATAAACCGACGTGAACCTGGCATTCTGTAGTTGTTGCTATCTTTATTGATAAAATGCATTTTACTCTATTGCACTCCTAAAGTTTTCGAAGAATTCAATTTGAGGTTGATTCATTGTTACATCTACACAAAGAATCAATGCTGAGAAATAAAAATAGGAAAATGACAAGCTTGAAAAGGAAATTACACCATTCAACGTTATAGTATAATCAATTTATTCTTCTTTTTTTTTCCTGAAAATATTTTAAAATTTCCCACAAAATCAAGGGCAACATAGGAATTTTGTTAAGAAAATTCATCTTACTGGAGAAGAGAGGGTGGTTGCAGGGATAGACGAAAGCCACTATTCCCCTTTAATTCTATTTTTTTAAGGATTCAATGTCTCAGTCGACCCCACTTTCCAACTATTCTTACTTTGCAATTAAGACATTCATCGCTTAGATTTCTTAATTCCTATTAAGGTAAGTTAATTACTCGATTTAACACTGTTGCTCTCAAATCAAATTGGGCATTCTGATTACTAGAATAATTCACAAGCTAGGGACTGTCCTTTTCTTTGTACGCAAGTATTTAGGGCAAACACATTTGCAGTCGACAAATATACTTATTCTCTGTTAAAGGATAAAATCCTATATCGAATAAAGATGAAAATATAGACCAATTTATAAGAGTTTGAACTACTTCTCTTAATAGGGTTGACATTTTAAGATGAAACTTCAAATCTTAATCAGTTCAAACGAGCCACCATCTGCATGTTAATGAATAAAATTTCACATCGAATAAAAATGAAAACATAGACTAATTTATAAGAGTTTGAGTTACTCCTCTTAACAAGGTTGACCTTTTAAGATGAAACTTCAAATCTTAATATTCTCACTCTCGTCATAAGGTTTTTTCTTCTTTTCCACACGTTGCCTATCCTCGAGATAGGCATAACATTAACTGCTCTATGGGGTTTGTGTGAGCAAACTGAGGTTTGATTGAAAAGTGGTGAAAGTGAATAAAAAACAGAATGTTTTTCCTCCAGCTGCCAGGGTAAAAAGGATGTATCGTCTTATCCATGATCCATGCCAAATCAACACTCAAAATAAAAGATAATTACCTAAATTTGTAAACATCATGCCCTTTCATGCAATTTAGCTTGAGTACGAAATTTTCTAAATTTTAATGTGTCAATCAATTCATTAACACATGGTGAAAGCATTATTCGAATTCCTAAGCTTCAAATAACTATAATCCTTGAGATGTTATTTCTTTTATCACCTGTCCGAGTTCTTGGACAAAGGCTCAAAGACCATTGCTACTATTAACCAGGTCCTTCCCAACTTCAACGAATGGTTCCACTCCTTTTGTTCCATTCAATCAGTTAGTTCACTCTCATCCCTGAAAATGGATCGTCGGATTACACCACCACAAAACCTAAAATCGGAAAAAGAAATAAACATATGTGACCAAAATTTCTTAGTAATACGTACCGTGGAAATTAAAATCAAGATTTTAATTCAAGCTATCAGCAACTTTTCAACCACACATTTTATAAATTCTATCAAAATGTACTAAAAATCTGATTTTAATTTCCACCAAACAAAGGGTTATATACCAAATGGACACGTAAACTCTTGCTAATTCACACTTAAAAAAATAAAATCAAACTAGATATAATCTGGCATCAACTAACAGAAACCTGCAGTTTTCAAAATGAACTTTGGTTCGTATCTTTGCATAGAAAAATGGATCTACATAAAGACAGCTAAAGAGTTAAACCAAAAAATCCCCATACTTTTCAATAAAAAACAGAATTCCATGCCACTCAACTAAAAGTAGTCAAGTAAAGAGCCATGTAACCCAACTTTCTCAAACCCTAGGGGTAAAAAGTAATTTAAGTCCACTACATGAATCTTAATAAGGATCCATCAACAAACATAGTGAACTAATATATAGATTGATCCGAAATCTGACTCAAATACAATGTAGTAACTAGTACAAAAATCAAACAAATGGAATTTACAAATATGCTAAGATATTATGTTTCTTCTAACACCTCACCTGAAGAACTTCTGCATTACTTCTATAAACAGAAAAAAACAATTGGACAAAGACACATACAAATAGATAGGGACGAAAAAAAAATAACCTAAGCCAAAGCTTCTCTTCCTTGGCCATTAGCAAAGAATGTCTCAATATCAGGTGACTGGAAGTAACCATTCTTTGGAGGGTTCTGCTTAGTTCGCCGGCGTTCCATTTTCTTCCTCGGTGGCGGCGGACACACTATCGGCGCCGGTATCTGATAATCTTGATTCTTTGGAGTAGTACACTCCTGCTCCACCTCCATTAATTCTTGAAAACAATGTAGTGCGTGTGGTGGCACTTTGATGTACCTTTTTCACCCAGAAGAATGCAAGAAGTACAATAGAATATGAAGAGAAATTATCAAAGAATAAAGACTGGTTTATGTAGAATTTTGTGCAAGTTTCGAAATTGTGGAGTAGAGGAAGAGGTGGGGGTGAGAATGTGGGGTGTTTTCAAGGAGCTAATAAGCTAGAGTACATGGGCCGGCGATAAGTATTTGTGACAGATAAGTATGGGGTGGCACCGACTTGTACGTAAGTACATGGCCCATATCTGACCGCGTCTTTACTGATATTCAAATAGGGCGGCAATCTACTTGCGGTGGCTTTCATTTGAAATTATGAATCTCTTCTCCACGTGTTTCCCAGGCATTTGTTTAACCTATTTTTATAAAGGATCCGTTTGATTTCCATTATCCTACATAATGAAAAAGAGTGAGTTTGATTTCACTATTCATAAGTCGAATGGCCATCAGCCAAGCCGAGTTGAGTAAGCCTCGTAAGCCGAGCCATTTCCACGATTAAGCTTTCTCCATTTGTTCACGCAAACTCCCATATCCATCTCCTTTGGTTCTCATCATTTCTTTCTCTCTTTCTTCGGATTATATCTTTGCCTGCAAACTTGTGAAATTCAGAATTAATTTCGCTATCATGACAATTTGGATCCTTATTCTTATCACACTTCGATCATTCACATTTTTTCCTCCTTTTCTTTCCATTTCCATTTCCCTTTCCCTTCTCCTCCATGAAAGCATATCAGGAGAAAGGAGCAGAGTCGAGAAGAAATTCATAGTCCACTACGTATTGAGAAAGAAAATCAGGAAAAAAATGGTGGCGAATTAATTTTTGATGATGAAGCTCTCAATGCATTGAGGTAAGAAACACAGATCTATATATACAAATCTTTGTATTCGTAGCTTAGCTTAGCTCAGCTTAGCTCAACTGAGCTTTGCTTCATTCCAGATCTGTAAAACCCAATTGTTGTTTCTTAAATTCTCTCAGTTTTGTATAGCCTTTAATCAATTCAAGCACTGGAACTTTCATTCTGAAGCCTATTTTTCTGATTTATTGTTTTGTATATTCTCTAGATGTTTTTTTCTTGGCTGAAAATTTTAGTTTTTCTTATCAATTTTGGGGATTGCATGGAGAGTTTTACACTCCAATTAACGTTTTTCCCTTTTCTCTCCGCGGAGCCGGAGTTTCACACTTCAATTATTCACGTTTTTCCCCCTTTCCTTTCCATTTCCTCCGACCCCATTTCCGTTTTCCTTTCTCTTTCCCTTTCCCTTTCCCTTCTCCTCCAAGAGCCGATGATGAAGGCATTTCTGGAGAAAGAAGCAGAGTGGAGAAAAAATATTGCCATCTTTTTGGGTTTTAATTCTTGTTGGGATGTTTTTGAAATTGGAAATTAAGCTCTGGAGAGATGTGGGTATTATCGAAATTGTGGTCTTCATTGAGGAGTGGTGGAGCTTGGTAGGAAAATTAGAATTGGTTCATTGGGTGAACTCTATTTAGGCACAGTTGAAATTATTTGATTTGAGTGGATCTTTCTAAATATATGGTTTTGAATTGAAGGAAATGGTGAAAGAAAGACTGTAACTAACTACAAGTTCATTGAGAGTAAGAGTTAGATTGTTGTTCTCGTCTCTTATAGACCCTTTTCTTTCTGCCTATCTTCTTTCTAAGCTTCCTACTTTATTATTGATAAGATTATATTCTTATATAAAAAATAAAAAAGATGAAATAAATCTTTGCTTGACATTTTTCTTCTTTCAATTTCTGTATTGAAGAGTGCTTGTCGTCACAATGGATAATTAGGTCACTGATTATAATAATGTTTCATTTACTAGAAATGTCCTGGCTCACTAAAGCAGCAAAATGAAAAGTCAAATGCTAAACCTCTGCTTCCAAATAATACTGCATCACAATTTAGAAAAGGGACATATCATGAATCCCTTGACTTTGTGCAAAGGTTATGTGAGATATCCTACGACTTGGTTGACGTACTTCCTATTGAAGATTGGAAAAGTGCTCTTCGTAAGGTTAACCAATTTTTTCATTTCTCCAGTTTGCTTCAATTTTTATCTGTCCATCAAGATCTTCTCTTTTGCTGAATTTGTGAATTTTGCCGTTCCTAGTCACTTGCAGAAATCAACACATGTATAGATGCTGCTCAAAGTAGTGGAGGTAAATGCAGTATTTATGTGGACAAATGTTTGGTTCTATCAGATACTCATTGAGCTATAAAAATTAGTGTGGCAAGTTATGAGGACCAAAGTTTTGAAACGAAAGTTTATGACATTCGTAGTTCCCTATATTTTGTTATTTTTCCGTCTAAAATTTGTTTTAAAATGGTCAAAATAAAATTTAATTTTTTTATTAGCCTCTATAGCTACGATATTATTTTTTTGATATTGTAATTTCCAATTGTTAGCTGACGGAGGCCTATCTTTAATTCAATTTTTTTCCTGGTTGTGGTGCTTAATGAGGTAGCAGGTTTGGAGAATAAAAAATGGTATCACTTATTTCTTGTAGCAATGGCTTTGTCATACTAGATTATTGTGCAGTTGAGAATGTTTGTTGAATCAGCATGCTATCTTTTATCTCTCTTATCCTAAAAGGAATTTGATTTATGCTTATAGAGATTGAGATATTGGAGATCCTTTAGTGAAGGAATAAAAACAAAGATTTAGTAAAGCCAATATTTCAATGATGATTAGCACCAAGAGTAATAGTGGTGTACTTTGTTTGAAAGTTCTATCACTTTGTGAAAAAGATAATCAAACAATAAATTAATGAATTATTTTTTGAAATTCTCATATTTCTTCGTTGTTTTGTATTTCTTACTATGAAGCTAAAAATTAAAAAACAAAGCCATTTTTTTCAGCAATTTAATGTCCAATCTCTATTCCTGTTAAGAATGTTCATGATAACATCCTTGACATTTTCTCATCCTACTTTTCTTCTATGATGCTACAGGGGTGTGTTTTCCAATGGGGAAGGATGTGTATCGTGTGGTTCACATACCTGAAGATGCGGCTATTCTTCTGAACTCGAGAGAAAAAGCTCCTTGCCTGATTTGTATCAAAGTCTTGAAAAGTGAAGCCCCAAGGTGAGTTATGGTAATTTCATTAGTTATTTTTAGCGTCTGCAAAGTTAATTCTTCAGTGACTATTATAATGTGTTGGTCGTGACACTGATCATATAATTGTATTCATATCTTTCCAACTAGCAACTCAAAGGATGCGGTTAATGCTCAAAAGCTTTCTAAAGGAGGAATTACGTTGGCAAATGGAGATGCAATGTTGCCAAAACCTCCACCATGGGCTTATCCTCTATGGACAGGGACATGATATGTACCACTATGGTTATGAAAGGATGTCAAGTTCTACTTCTTAGTCGATAGAACAGGCAATGACGAAATTATGGGAGGCCAAAGTAAAATTTGTTCATGTGAATTTTATACGATCCACCTTCATGATACTTCTATAGCTTGTAACTAACTGTGGTGGCGTATGAAATTCAGACTGAGAATGTAGAAATCACTATTTGTTTACACATTACATTATTATTTTAAGCTTTATCTTAGTATATCAAATGTTTTCAATACTAATACAAATAATTTTTTTTTCTATATCTACGCTATTGCATACTCAACTAAATCGTGTCACGTGCATTGCACGTGTGTCTTACTAGTTTTAATAGAAGAATGGATTTTTTTGACTTTTTTTCCAAACAAATGAGTCCTATTATGAGACAAATTGATCAACAAAAGCGACTGCTTCCCATTACAACAGTCCAAGTTTTCATTAAAATTGGAAACAAACAGGGCAAAAATAAGAAGTGAATAAGTTAATAATATTCCTTCCATCCCAATTATATAGGCCGAGTTTCCTTTTTCCCTTGTCCCAAATATATAGGCATGTTTCATAATGTAGAATATTTTATTGTGTTCCTTTATCAATATACTCTTATTAAATTTTACCCATTTAATTTGCCAACTTCTTGAAATCATCCAAATACACACATTTCCCACTTCTTGAAAACATTGAACAACTTTCATTTCTTCATCTTCTTCAAATTCTTTATTAATTCTATATTAAAGAAGCTTTCTTAATCCATGTGAAAAACGAAACTTTAGTCTATTATCACTATGATTATGTGAAGCAGTTGTGAAAGTGAATTAACCCAAGTATCATTTTTATCATTTTATAATTTAAATCTATTATAATAAATTCCCAAACATGTTTATTTGCACGAGATCAAGAGATTTTATATCACCATGCTATCTTGAGTTAGGCATTCAAAATAAGTATAACTTAAAAATGTAGTGACGGATTCCGGTTCTTTCGCTTTCTTACAATTTTTTCCTTAATCAACTGTGCTCTAACAAAGCGCTTGTTTGGTTAAACTTTTAAGCGCTTATAAACCATATATCTCAATAAATATGTAATTAACAAGTTGTTGATCCTAAGAAAATTGTAGTTCAAAATGATATTTGATTAACTTATAAGCTCGAAAAAATTTTTGCTAAACATGATCTATATAAATTTCTAAGCCTCTTCCTCAAGACGCCACGTACGATAATACACCACATCATATCTCACGTCCAAGTGAGAAAAATAATGAACATCGTGTGGAATCATTGAGGATTGCTCGGTCGTACTTTTAAGTGGTTTAAGTTGTGAATCCTATAAATTTTGTGAGTATATATTGTGAGTCATGCGAAATGTGTGAATAAAAATTGTGTTCAACCTGCTTATGTCAAACATGCGCATAATCCATCTAGAGCCTTGTACCAATGCTCTAAAATGGGCATGTCCATCAAATAGGAAAAGATAATGGGGATCAATGGTAAAAAGATCGAATAGAGGTTGAATCAAGGTCGACCTGAAGTCTAATAGTAAGAAATAATCAATATAAAAATTTATGTAGAACACAAAAAATTTCGAGGAATTAAATTAGCATTTTAAGATTCATTATTGAACATATACTGTTTATGGTGGAAACTATAGAGGCCGAAACGCTTCTTTAACAATACATACAGGTCCACATATCCCCCACTCTTAACATTTGAACGGTTCAAATATCCTCGGGAAAAATTCATAGATCAGGCTTTATCTTTCATGAAATCAAAAATCAGGTTCAAATGTTTAAATTTACAAAACTCAGGTTTTTATTTGAAATAATTAATTATATTTTACAATTAATTTATTAAATTAAATATTTATTTGTAATATAATATAATTGACCCCCCCCCCCCCCCCCCCCCCCCCCCCCCCCCCCCCCCCCCCCCCCCCCCC
>CAIGRQ010063390.1:0-15859 GCA_903798375.1 Fraxinus sp. D2006-0159 | reverse complement strand
AAAAAAAAAAAAAAAAACCTCAACTGAAAATAGGAATATCATCACAAACACTATCAAAAGTCAGTACAAAAGTGAAAGAAACAGAAAGCACAATGTCAAAGAAAACATACATTTTTTTGCTGATCTGTGCCGTGTTGGTCAGTTGAACCAAAGGAATACGAGCTAGTTTCCTGTTGTTCTCTTAAGACACGATTCTGCTTTAATGATTCATTCNAAAAAAAAAAACCTCAACTGAAAATAGGAATATCATCACAAACACTATCAAAAGTCAGTACAAAAGTGAAAGAAACAGAAAGCACAATGTCAAAGAAAACATACATTTTTTTGCTGATCTGTGCCGTGTTGGTCAGTTGAACCAAAGGAATACGAGCTAGTTTCCTGTTGTTCTCTTAAGACACGATTCTGCTTTAATGATTCATTCATTGCTCGTACAGCCCTAAATTTATTCATAGTGATTTTAACAAGTGAGAAAGGAACAACGTAATCTGCAGGAAGTTACATGGAGAGTAGCTGGATCGTGAACGATAAATACAGGAACAAGTATGTTCTAGATGAAACAAACTGAGCTGGGCTTCTGAAATAATTTGATTATTATAAAACTATTTGGAGCTTAATTTTTTATCAAATACGCCTGATTCAGTTTCATGCTTGTTATGAACACAGAAGTGTGCTGAGCTTGACTGATTTTAGGTCACAAGCTTCACACAAGACAAGGGCGGGACAGAGAGTCAAAGCAACATACCAACATTAAAAGAACATGGACATTACATATCTATTAGACAAAGAAACAGAGCTCACAAAATAATAATTCTGCAGTCATCAACTCACACGTAAAGTAACATGCCAATTAATTGCCCTAATCTACTGTCATAAAGTAACATGGTAAAGATAGCAGCAAGGAAACATTAACCATGGGCACATTTAAGAATCAACAAAATTATCTCTACAAACTATCATTCAATTAAGATTTAAGAGATGCTAATAAATTATCTGTAATATAACATGCCAATGAATTGTATAATCTACAGTTTCGGCATGGAAAATCCACCGTTTGGAAAATTGATGCAAAATAGCTTCTAATGGCACTCAATAGCATTTCTTATTTGCCATTTGGAGAAAGCCTTTATAGCCCCTCAAGAAGTTTTTCCCTTTCTTCCACCTATTATTTTTTTAACAGAGTAATATCCTTTGTATGGGACTTCATTAAAAGGAAAAGAAACAATTCCAATGTGGTAATAAGAGAGCATGTTTGTAAGAAAAAAATATTAACCTTACGATGTCATCACCAATTTCCGGAGTCATGCTGATACTTCTTCTCCTTGTTCTCCGTGTATCTGGTGTTGAAGCACCTTCTGACCTGGTGCATATTTCAACTTCTAAATCAGTAAAAACCAAGGAGTTCAAAAGGATCAACAATTAAATAAACTAAGCTGTTTATTAGGCATTCATTTCTTAAAGCAAGAAGCTCCACTAACAAGAACAAGAAAATTCTGGACTAGCACATGGACATGGTCTAGAATATGCAAAATCGATATTAGAGTATATTTTGCATATTTATGTCATTTCAGTTCAAGTAAAGAGTACATCAAAAGCACCTCATCTGTCTCACTGGTGGAGTCAATGATAATTAAATCTTAGCCTATGTTTAGTTTTTATAAAAATCAGATTTTTAGCAGATTTTAATAAAAGCTGATGAAATGTGTAGTTAAAAATTGATAAAAGTTATGTGTGAATGAAAATGAGTTTGGAAAAAAATTAGTTTTAAAAAATTGGGCCAAACAGAGGCTTAATAACATTGGGTGGATAAAGATTGTATTAAGATCACAGAACATACGACTTCGTCAAATTACATCATATCACTTGTATAAGAAATCCTTATCAGCATTAAATAGTTTCAGGTAGTCAGATTTTATACTTCATAGTTTCTTATGTCAAACATGGATGCTGGTAGAATCAGAAGAGGCCAACAGTCCATTACTGCCTAATATGTGATTAAAAACTCGATGAGAGATGTTTTTAGGGAAAATCGCGAAATAATGCAGCACTACGTTGTCCCTTTTCCTTCTCTCCTCACTGTAAAGCAAAGAGAACTTAATATTCTAGCACCCTTTTTCTGGTCTCTCCTCTTTCCTTTTGAAACTTATTATCTCCTCTGTTTTCCATTTATCTGCAATTTATCAGCATTATTAGATGTCACATGATCACCCTTAATAACCCCTATAAAGCCCTTGAATATGTCAATTATGATAGTTTTAAAAAGCAGGGAAAAAAACTTAACATGCAATTTATGGAGCAGCAACCACATGACAAGTTGCCTTATTCAACATATAACCCTTGTTCATATAAAATTGCTTATCTAACAGAGAAATTTGCTTAAATTGAATTTGTTGGAGAAGCACCATAAGGAACACAGCTAACATATAGACAGTAAGTAAACACCCGCAAATCAACAAAATTTTACATTTCACTCTGGAATTAGAAAAGAGCAAGGACACAATGTGCTCAAGCCAGAATCTTAAAGGTGTTTCTGTTTCACTCCATAGACCACAGGAAAGCACAATGGGGAATTTCCTTCATACCGATGCTAAAACACAACTGCAACAAACTTTTCAAGCACTATCATATGACAAAATCCAGCCCATGCACAACAGACACAATTATAACTTTCCAGCCGACACCATTCCTTACAAAAAAGCAAATAGGAATTTTGCATAGGAAATTAATAATCAAGGTACTCGAATGGCACCTCTGGCACAAATCCAAGACATTTCTTTGTTTTACATGAGAAAAATTTCCTAATTGCTTGGATTGGTAATATTTGACAGTAATCATTATAATATTTCCAGTGATTCAATGAAAATCTGCGTAGCATGCAACGTTAAAAACGTCATTAACAAATTCAAGAAAATACGAAGTATAAATTTTATAAGAGAATTGTATTACATTTTATACATAATATCAATATCTCATTGTTGTCCTGCATTATTGTGCCCCTCAAAGGAGCTTACACAGTTCCACCAAAAGAGTCACCCAGATATTTAGGAATGTAACCCCAAATATAGAATTATGATGATAGTCGTTGTTAGACAAACTTTATCACCTATAAACTGCAATTGTCACTTGCACTCAAGGAAGAGTATTTTAAACAATTACAGGTCAAATAAATCAAGTTGTAAAATACTACATGTCCAGCATATGTTACTGAATTATTAACAACACTAAGGACTCAAAAGGCCAACCGTCCTTTAGTTCCCTAATCATTACCTACTGATTGTCCTTCTTCTGAAATAAAATAAGAAAACAGGAAAAACTAAATAACAAGTATTCTCTTTGATTTTCCATATCATATAAAACATATTTGAAACAGGTCGGAACTATCTTTAAATTCTAGACCAGCAAAATAAGGGAACGTTTTTCTTGGTCTCGAATCAACCTCTAAAATCAACTGACCAGCAAAATAAGGTGACATCTTTGATGAACTTTGGCAAAGGGCTTTATCCATACAAGAAGAACTATTTGATATAAACTTGCCATGCACTATGATTTAATTGATATAATAGCTAAAGAGTCCACCACTTATCAGATTGGTGAATGTCAAAATACAAAGTATAGAGGAGGAATCAATTTTAAGATTCAAAACCAGATGCACCAGTCAAGAAAAAATTTCAAACCCCAGGAAATAAATAACAAGATAATAACAAAAGTATGCACCTTGATGTTGCTATGTCATTAGAATAATCTCTGAAAGATTTGCTATCTCCACTAAGCATGGATCGACCACGTGTGTGAAATGAAGGATGCTCCGGACTGAAAATTCCGACACAGTTTAGAAGTTTAATATGGATTTCAACCTAAAATCCTTCCTCTATAACTTCTCAAATGAAAGTTTTGGGCATTAAGGAAGGTTCAAACGACTCATAATAGTGTTCATTATTGTATAGTACATATATTTAAAGAAGAATTTATTAGAAATATGTTACAATATCCAAGCACAAAACAAGAAAATAAAATGGGAAAGTATCTATTCAACTGCAGTATATGTGGTGGAAATACACTAAACTTATTTTACTTAATTATAGGTGTTCTCCAAAAAATAATTACTTTATAGTTTTTCTATATACCATCATGCCAAGTGTCAGTAAAAGAATCATTTAGCTAACATGCCATTTCCTTGAGAAGTTGCAAGTGATCTTAATTGGTATTGTTAAGCTCTTTAGAAGAGGATATATAAGAAGGCAATCCGATAAGTCTGATTGGAGAAAATGATTTTCAGATTAAATATCACCATTATTATGTTAGCGAGATATATATATCCAGAAACTACTAGTTTCTTTTCCTATCTACCAAAGCAATCCTTAATTATTCGTTCAATAGTTCAAATATAAACATTTAAAAAATACAATTTGCCCGTTGCTTTTTCTGTTAATGGCATGTTGTGGTTGCTAACTATTTAGTTGCTTAAGATCTTCAGTAAATCAGCAAGAAACAAAAGGGAGTGACGAAAAAGGATTCAAATAACCAATGTCCATTTGTTTGGAATAAAGCTTACTTCGTTGTTGTCAGTGTCTTTCTCTTTCACAGTTCAATTAAATTATAGCAAGCTGGGCCAGTGATGTTATTTGCCAGAAATGCGCCAACAATCCTATCGTAAATGAACTTATGATCTTGTTCTATTAAAATGTTTGACACCTCTTACATCTACAGTGAACTCTTATTCACAAGTATCCAGTCTCAATTATTACTTGGACATCATCTTATGTAGAGGTGCACCCTTCATTGATACCAGTATTAACATTGAGTATCTCACAATGTTTGGCCAAGAAATAAGAATTCCTGTAAAACGGTACCCATGGCTTGTCTATTATTAATGGTACAACTTCATGACTTCTAGGAAATGAAATGATGCTCAAAATTATGCATTAAGGAAACTAGAACTTGTGGAGGTGGTGAACAGTGATGCTCATCTGTGATTTGGAAAGTATTCATCTTATCTCAAATGTAAACAAGGAAATATATTTGTACCGATCATGCAAGATTTCATTTTTAAAATTATAAAATTTCAGAGATTAAGATACAAAGTTCTAGAACTGAATTCAATTTAAGCTGCACCATAAAAACACAGTCTGGGCTATCAAGAAAAACCTTGAACTGGCAGTCCTTTGTTCATGAATGATCTGCCTCCGGCCCCTTCGCCAAAATGTAGCAGCAATATTAGGTTCACTGTGTGGTAAGCTGAAACAACAATTTAAATCAGTAAGATAGCTTCTTGAAAGAGAAATTGCAAGTGAAGCAAGCATATTCCGAGGAATAAACCAAAATATAATGAATAGCATTATTAGTACTTCAGTTTTCTGTCAACGGAGTTCGATCGCAACATCATATTCCTCAATGAAGGCCCAGCTAAATTCGAAGATGCTTCAAATCTACGCTGATACAGGAGGCCATCTTCTTTCTCAGCACTGTATAATCAAAAAGTTTCAATAACTACCAAAATTACAGAAAGACATCAATTGAGCTGATTTTTTCTCATCTACAAAGATCATTCCTCCCAAAAAAGGAAATCTTTATTTCTACAATTATTGAGTTCAATTTCAGAAGGGAACCCTAATGGTTACACGGTGTTTGAATGAAAAAAGATATGCTAACCTCTCAGGATCAACTGTCTCTGATACCCCATATAGAGGACTGTTTGGTCCCATCGGAGAATCACAAGACTCATTTTCTGCTGAATCACTCTCCCCGGAAGCAGATATGTGAGTCATAAAGATAGCCTTGGTTGATCGTGGGATCAGCTGGCCAGGAAACCGCATGAGATCAACTAATAGTTCGACAGAATTCAGCACAACTAAGACAGACATATGTTTGCATGAGTCGACACACTCAGAGTCTCCTTCAGTAGGCAAACCCTGATAAGGAAAAACCATATGTACATCCAATGAGAGAGAACAAAACTGAAAAGGACATGAGAAGGAAGGCCTCGAAAACTCACTAGAAGAATCCCCAATGGAAGAAACGTGATAATAACAGGGGGTATAAATGAACAAGTAGAAGTACAATTTCCCAGAAAATAGTAAAGCTTACCACCACTAGCGTATTTTCAAGTCCTACAGTATCTGCAAGAACTTTAAACAATATTGCTCGAGGTCTGCATGAACCATGCTTTATTTGGCCCAGCATCTGCACCCCTTGATTTTCAGATATATGAGAGGTGTCCTCAGGAACAGCTTTCTTTGGACTTAGTTCTGAATCTGGCCGTCCATAAACATCAGACACCTATTCAATAAATCAGAAATATAAGAGATCCATGAGCAATACTAATAACCAAATGACAATCAACACAGTATGGAGAAGTGACTAATTAATTAACTGTGAATGCAAGTAAAAAGCATTCCACTAAATACTAAGAACCATCCACAAAACTTTGGCCTGTCCTCCCCACCAATGTCTTTCCAGCCCTGCATATAATGCAAGAGCTGAACTTCTATGGTGTGGATCGCAAGAGCAAGCACACATTACAAGTAAAGATATACAGGCTAACAAAAGACAATAGTTCATGTTCTAAACTGTTATAGAATGGGAAAATATCTATTTTATTATAAAAAAGAAAGTCCATACTTTTAATGGGCAGTTATGCCACCAAATAATGGACTCCCTATTATTTGCATGAGAAAGATGAATTAACACTCTTTTTTTCTCAAGTTGATCTGTATGGCTTCTTGGTAAATTGCAGAAATGATCCAGTTTCCTTAAATCAATTAAGGGATACCCAATGCAAACTACCACGTCATGGCAGTTCAATAAAGACCAACCTCCAGTTAGAGAAGACAAGTGTAAAAAATGAGTTTCATGACAAGAAAGCGTAAATTATAGAACGAGATCACTCGTATAACTGTGTGTTTGTCTCCTATGTTTGTTTTCCTCAAGATAAAAGATGAATTGGGAGTCCATAAAGAGCATATCAAGATGTTTCCCCACCGTGTTAGGTCCTTCTCAAGTTTAAATTACTTTTGTTAATTCTGTTATTTCTGAAGTTAATTGGAGTCACTAGAGCATTTTACAGTGTATCTCTCTCTCCATTCTCATTAGTGCGTGTTTGCTTTTAGGCAGCAAAAACACGGTTACAATAATGCATGCAGTACTGAAGAGAATTCTCTCAATAAGAGAACCTAGTTTCCAATCAAATTTGTTCAGAAGTAACCCTTGAAAAAGGTACTCAAATTTTGAGTAAAGAACTTGAACTTAGCACTATGTAATAAAGACATCAATGGAATAAAAAAAAAAAATAACAAATTTATAATGCAATTGCAAATGAAATATATAATCAGGTTAAGAAGATCAAATGAATGCTCACCAATCCAGCAATCTTTTTAATCATAGCTGCAGGATTCGCATTCAAGCCCTTGACAAGAGCCACAATTAGCTGCTTTAGCATGGAAAGTTTCTTATCTTTCACTGCATCCACGAGAATGACCTCGGCTCTCAAACCCCCAAGCTCCAAAGCATGAAGCTCCTCCAGAGTAGGTATATCTTCATACAGTTCCTTGAGCTTTTTATCCTGTCAATGATGACATTATTAGCAAAGTGCCCCTTGAATGGAAAAAGAATAAAGCTAGAAAGACAGAATCTGACAAAATCATCAGCAAAAAATATAGACCACAAGTTATTGCTGAATCAACTGAATATATGATAGAAATAATAGGTTCTTTCTACAGTGCAGCTATGTAAAAGATTGGGAACTATGCAAAAATTTAAAATGTCTTGCAATCAGAAAAAATGTCATCCATTTATCATAGAAACTAAATTCAGCATTCCTCTGAGAACTGTGCACTGTCCCCAACTTTTGAATATGGGATGTTCAACCTTAAATGGCATCTTTCTACAAAAGGAAATAATTCCAATTTGATGTTCCAATTTACCCTTTGAAGAGTAGCACAAAAAATAATTGCAAAGGAAACAGGTCAACGTTTTCTCGTCCTTTCATGGACCTGATGGCTGATCCTCGTCATTCGTCAATGTCCCGCCCATTTCCACCGCTGATTTTTTATGTTTAAAAGAAGATCAATAAGGTCTGATGTTTTCATCTTGGGCTGAAACATTGATTAAACCTCGAATTCAATAGGGTTGAAGTGAACCTGTTAATTGTGCATATTTTATACATGATTCATCTATTTGTTTAATCTTATTTCTAGGATTACTGGAGGGGTGTTCAACTCGAGTAGGAAAGGAATGGAGGTATCTACTCGAACTACGATCTGTCTTCTCAAACTTGCAAGTTTACGTTTGACTATAGTCTTACTCGCCCATTAATAAAATGACAAAAAGGGAACAAGGAAGTCAAGAAACAGGTCATCCATGTAACTTGAGGTTCCCAACTTTAGGTTCTCTACTTTTAGCCAAAGCAACATATTGTGGTAGGTTGTTAATTTTTTCATGTCTACATTCTATTTTATGAAAATTAGTGAAAAAAGCCTATTTTTCTTATTCCTCTAACGGGAAACAACAGTGAGAAAGGAAATAAGTTGCTAACAATTTATTATTCATTTTAATTATCCGAGGAAAACAATGATCAGTTAATCAGTCAGAGAAGACCAGGGCTATGCATCTGCACAGTACTTAATATGACAGGAATTAAGGTTTTAATGATGCCAGATATAATTTACGCCCTTGTTTGGTCCTCATTATTTCCAAAATACATTTTTTTCTCTTATTTTTAACCACGCATTCTTCAATAAAATAATATTACATACAAATTCAAAACTTTTCCTTATTTTTTAACCACTCATAATCCATCAAAATACTATTCTATGCATCTCGGAGAAAAAATGGGGCTCAAATAGGCTCTACGCACAATGATCCCGTACGAGTTGAAAGTAAACTCTTCTAAGAGTACTTCAAACTATTGGTCAATGTTAAATCACGACAATAATATGTTGAAAATTTGAAAAGGTCAAATTGGACTTAAATAGCCACTCCACTATCTATATTTTTACCGTGTTCCATTGATCCAAGAACTCTTCATGCTCATGCATTTGTGAAATTCAATGCATAGGATACATATCGGTACTAGATACTGCATTAGCATTCGTTTGTCCTATCTAGCAACTTGAAAAAAATCCATGTCTCATAATGATTCAGAACTACTTTCTTCAAATAAATACATCTAAAATGGAAATCCAATTCTATGTTCAAGCCTTCAAGGTAAGGCATATTTCCATTCAGTTGTTACTTCAAATGAAGTTTGCAAATCCTATCAGAACTGGAAGAACATTTTCAGATCTTCAACAGGTTTGATGGTTGATTGTATTGTATTACTGACACTTTAAACAGCATAGAAGAACAGATTTAACCCCATTGAGTGTCTTTAACAGAAGTTATTTAGTCAACAACTATCTCCAACAGTCAAAATAGTGACATGTTTGGAGTGAGCATTAAGCAAGAAGCATCATCTGCATGATATTCTCCACTTTCTTTTGTGGCAAGTAGTAGCATTTAAGATGCTGGAGCAAACTGAACTAACTCTAGCTAATGGGGAAATAACTAGTTCAGATTCTCAAGAAAATCGAAAGAAGTAAATCATAAAAGAAAATATATTATGCTAAGCCTAGAGATATTAGTTTAGGCACTCACGGGAACAACATAGTAGAAACCATTTGGAATTGGTTCAGAAAGTATTCCGGTGCTCCAAAGTATCTGTGATGCTGTCTTGTATGACAACTGATCATCTTTCACGTTGTAGGAAGGTTCTTTATTTATCAGAATTTCTTCTTTAGAATCCAAGGAGACAGATCCAAATTTTTCGAGGAAATCTAAAGACCTCCACTTAGCAACGTGGTGTCTGTGCTCTGATGGAGCATCATCTCGTGTATTCTCCATGTCCATAAATCTTGAGATGCAATACCATCTCGTTAAAACCTTTTACCCCATAAAAGCATTTATAAGCTACACATTTTCTTAAAGACACGAACTCGTTGATATATAAACTTCTTTTACTCCGACTTCCATAAGCTGGAGGTGTACCTGAAAAGTGGAAAAAGTGTTATAACCCACCGTCAATAAGTATATCCTTAATTCAAGATTATTAAATACTTTTAAGAGGCATGCACAAAAAGCAGAATGACAGGAAAAGGATAAGTTTAAAAGTACAACAATAAAAGGTCCAAATAGCTGACAGAATCCACATTAAAACTACGCAGTATATGATGAAAACAAAAGAGATGTAGCAAAAAACAAGCCCCCACAAGAATGCACACATAAACTGAAACTCTGTGCTTTTCTTATGGTTCTGATCAGTCAGCATAGGTCACTTGCGATGCGGGCAATAAAAAGCTTTAAGTAAGATCAAAGGAAGAATTTTCTAACAATGCAGGATTCTTCGAAGATATTTTACAGCCCAAGAACCTTTGTAAACCTCTAGTATCCAAAAGCAAATTAAGTACTAACAAAACGAACTTATATTCAAAGCTCTCCACCTTAAAAGCTCAAATCTTTGTTTGCCTCCACGTACACTTAACCGATTACACAGATTTTGATTATATTGCCAGAAGAAAAAAAGACACTATTTTAATTTATAAGTAAACTGACTCATTTATAAAACATTTAACTTGCTATGAAGTATATCAAGAAAGGAAAAGACGAGCTGTTCAATTCTAAAATTGTTAAAACCTTGGAAAAAATAATTTTTAAGCTTTTTAAGCATTACAAGGAATAATATAAACTCAAGAATACAAAGTGAGCACAAATATAGAACCACAAGACACATAAAAGGCCAAAAAGAGAGAACAAAAGAAGTAAACAAACAATTCCCCTCTTAATTGTAATTCTAAAGCTGAAGTAGTTTTCATGAAGTCCATAACAAGCTTCCTCCTGTAAACTTCAATCAAAATATTGGAAGAAGGGAGAGTGGAGAGAATTTGAGCTTGGCATGAAATGTACTGTCAACACATAAATTTCTTCGGGATTTCTAGATTTTTATTCTCGATTTTTTTCTGGAAAAAGAAAAGTCCATTCCCGGTGTATTCATTGAACAGAATGGAAGAAAATATTTACAGAGAGCCTGATGCCACCAGTTTGTCTGAACCATGATTCTTAAGAGGAATGGTAGAAAAGTGCACTTCATAACTCTATAACTCTACAAGATACAAAATCAAGCATCCAATAATCCCCAGAAGATTGCACAACCCTAAAATGATTTATGACTGAATCCCCTCAGTACAATTCATGTTTCAAATAGTGCTACTCTCCAAGCTCTGTTGTCTGTGGATCTTCGACCACTAGACATCCAACAACCTAAAATTCTAGTGGTGGTTTTTGGCATGGCATGCAGATTCCCTAGAAAAGAAAAACATTAAACAACAGTACAACACAACTCTGTTTGTACCCAACAAAGCTGTACATGGGTCATCTTTTCGCGTGTTACTTGTACTGGTATTTAAATTTTCTCTTCAGTGACCGACATTATCCATGTAAGAAGATCTGTAGGATACAAATGAGCCCCTAAGTTTTACCACGAACCATATACCTTCTCTATCACCAGAACCAACAATGTGAAGCTTCAGCGTGTCCTGCACAGCTAACAATGTGATAGTACATGCCACGTAGATATCATATCCGGATTTCAAACTAGCTTTTTTACTACATCGATCTAACAGTCTAGCTTCTTTGAATTTTGATATATCAAAGCCATAATTTCTCAGCACTAACTCCTCAAAAACTGTGGCACGTAAATGACTCGCATATTCACGGTCATGAGGCATAATCAATACTAGAATGATCAATCCAAACAGCAATGCTGAATTTCCTGGCCAAAATTCTTACTGTTAGCCTCTCAAATAACTCGGTTTACCAGTGTACAATCGCATTGGTGGCGACTAATTCACTAAACACAAATGCAGCTAAAATTCTTTATTCAAATATTCACGTACATTTTTAGAAACAAAATTCTATTACTACATAACAAATTCCACCGGCAAACATCATATTAAACAAATGTAGGATCACTCGCTGAAAAGTCTACAACTAAAATTCAATGTTAACTGTCTGTCCGTCCAGGTCATGCACCACATAAAAATCAAAAACACAACACGAAATTTCTCGAATCTAATTTCCAGAACCACTGCTCAAAAATCAACAATTCAATCACTTCTCTTCATTCATTTCCTTACATGCAAGCTCCTATCACTAAAAATAATCTAGAGTCCAAAAATTAACTGTAAAATATCAAAAAAAATAAAAAACCAAAGCATTCAAATAAAATAAACATATAAAATCAATAAATTACACAGGTTAAGCGCGATCGAGGAGCTCACCAGCAACAGATCTTAGTAAAGAGAAACACGTCACATTTGAATCCTCGGAGTTTCCGCTACCAAATTTCGCCCATCTAAATCGAAGATTTGAAATCAAAAAAGATTACTAGTTGAGTGTAAGAGAGAGAGCGAGAGTTCGTAGATGCAAACAAAAGTGATTATGTGATTATACAAATACACGCAAATATATATATAGAGAGAGAGAGAGAGAGAGGGAGAGAGAGAGGCGGGGGTTTATTTGACTGCAATTAATATTTTCGGGGTTTTGTAATTAAAAAATGTGCTATTGAGGTTTGTTGAACAATATTTTATTATTTTTGACTCAATGTACAATCTATTTTTGCACAAAGTACAATGTTTGTCGATGTTTTATTGGACTCAAATTCACTAAATGGGGGGTGGGTGGGTGGGGGTCACGTGGTCGCGATATCTCGAATAACCAGCTGGCAAAGGTTGGGGTGGCTGACCAACAGCCACGCCTTCTTCCGCGTGAACTCTTTTAAAAGTCCGTAACTTTGGGCAAACTTTAAACTCAAAAGCACCCCACCCCAACCCCACCCCTATCCCACCAATAAATATTTCTTTTTCTTTTTCCTTTTCTTTTTCTTTTCAAGTATTTCTTGTTAGGTTGGATTCGTTGGAAGTTAGTTGAGATGGCAAAATGTATCGAATCCCATTCCGTCAGTCTCATCAAGAATTGGGGTGAGAACGAGAAGTACGTTTTCAATCTCGCTCTGAATTTGACCCGACATTTTTATTGTAAATGAGAAATCACGATAGTAAATGAACGTATTAAACTTATGTTCTATCTAACTATCTCTAGAAAATTCTAGACATAGAAGTAGCGATGAATCCAGAAATTCGAGTAAGTTAGAATGGATTCAGGCGAGCACAAGCGATCGCCCAACAAATGGAAAAAAAAAAAAAAAAAAAAAATTGGCAGAGCCAACGCGGGCTGTAGCCATGTCTTGTCATGTGTTGACTCCACCCCTGCATAGAAGTGGGGATAAGAGACAACTAATACGGCTTTCTTTCATCGTCATTCTAGAAGTTTGAACGATTTTTTAACATATTTATAATATTAAAATTTATTATAAAAAAACGTTGATATCTCACCATACATGCATTGAACGAGAAGCAAGATTAAATGTGTATTCGATCGCATCTTTCAATTTAAAGCATACAAAAATGCATATTTATCTTATGGTGCATAATATTCAACGAGATTACTTTATAAGCAAGTAATCTTAAAATTTCTTTTGCAATTTAAAAGTCAAATCAAATAAGAAAAGTTTAAGGACTTATTTCAGTTTCGTGTTTGGTATAGGAACTATAGCTTTGTTTACTGGAATTTGGTGTAATATTGTGGCATTAAAAACTCGTGCCATTATAAGTTGAATGCAACTTGTTTAAATGTGGACCAAAGAAGTCAACTATATGACTACCATATAAGTGAACCACATGTCGGTGACACGAAAAAAGTTGGGTTAATTTTTTGCTTGTCTAGCGTGTCGTTGTCTTTCTTTTTCAAATTATTGATCAAACTTCTTTGTTTGCTACATCGTGCAACTTTGTCTTCGACTTCGTGATGATGTTCAAATATTTTGATTAAGGGTCGTGGTTAGAAGATAATTCTGAAAAGTTTAGCACGATGTTCAATGGATTAGACTTGACACCATGTTACATTCACGATGGTAAGCGTCGAGAGTCTATTAAATAGAAGATCAGAACGATTTTGTATTCGATTAGTTGGTTATGACAAACATTTATCGTTTCTTGTTTGGTAGGGGATTAAAATCATATATTTAACTACTGTTTGGTACACATTAAAATTTTCATTCTCATTTTTATACTCATTTTCACTCACACGTTCTTCAATAAAATAATATTTTCCATATATCAATAACGTTTCCTTCTTTTTCAACAACACATTCTCCATCAATCTATTATTTCAGAATACATTTTTTCAAAATAATATAGCTCAAACACACCCTTAGTAGATTTTAATAAAATTAAATATACGCCTGAAAAGTTGTACGTCTTATGAAATATACGATTAAAGTTAATTGTTCATTTTAACTTTTATTAAAATTTAGATTTTAATTTTAGTTTTCGCCTAACAGGGCAATGATGTCAATATGCATTGGTATAAAATTACAAATTTGGCCATGTTGTAGACGGCTATGATGGGCTGTTGAATAGATTTGGTTTTGGGCCACGAAGCAACCCATATTCGATTAGTTGACATTATTGGAAAGGAGAATTATGATTAAAGCCATTGTTTGATATCTATTTTTTTTTCAATCATACGTTCTTTAATAAAATAATATTACATACAATCAAAACACTTTTTTCATTTTTAACCACACATTCTTCATCATTCTACTATCCCAAAATATATTATATACAAAAAATGAGGCTTATCAAACAAGCCATTTCGAAATTATAACATCGTCAGTCAATACCATCAGATTGAGAAGAGTTTCTTATTCATGGCTACAAACCCAATCATTTAGAAAAACCTTCCCTTTTGTCACTATCTCGCCCAACATATCTGCCAGGAGCAAGAGCATATCCAAATCTTATATTCAATTGAATCAGATCTTGTTGCCAAATTCTAATGTAAGGTTTGACCCAATCAAGTAAGCGAGTCCCCTAAAGGGTGAAACCACGGAAGCAGGGAAAAATAAGCTAGAGGTTGTGAGCGTGCACTGGAGCCTTCCGTTCTAATTCTCGTGGGAAGATCTTTGCAAGATGTATAGTGAGAGTGAAAGATAGTCATAGTGTTGTCCATCCCATTCCTTCGACAAAACATTCCTCGCCCTAATCTGAAATACATCAAACGGTCGATACTAAGTCAAGAGCTTTTCAAATAGTGCGTTTTGGGAATCACTAGCTGCCCTGGTTTTTTTCAATTTCAAAATTACTTTTCATTTGGCACATCGAATAGTGCACCCATGTTTGATTTAGTTTAAAGTTAGATTTTCAATAGATTTTGATAAAAATAGATAAAGTGTGTGATTGAAAAGTTGATAAAATTGTGAATCTCATGAAATATGTGGTTAAAAATGAATTTTAAGAAATGGGATCAAACTTGGGCTATATAAAGAATTAAGTGTAAAATTAGAGAAGATAGTACTAGATAGATAATTTATGATAAATTGAAGTTGATAATACTTGTAAGTTTATCATTCAGAAAATGTTAATTTGCACAAACTTCCTTATTTTCCTAAATTTACATCCTCACTCTGTATTACATTATTGGTTAGAAAGATACTATACATTAAAAAATTTAAGAAAAATTGTCCACCTTAATCAACTCTGATGCTATTTAGGGGTGAACAAAACCCGACCCAACCCATCCAAACCGCCCAACCCAAACCAACTCGACCAGTTTGGATTGGTTTTTTTTATTGTTTTTACACGGGTTGGATGGGTTGGGTTGGGTTGGGTCGTGGGTTAACTCGTCAAAATCGAATAAACCCGCCCAACCCGACTCGCCTATTTAAAAAAAAAAAAAATAAGTAATTTCTTGTTTTTGTTCATTTACTAAG
>CAIGRQ010063342.1:0-23836 GCA_903798375.1 Fraxinus sp. D2006-0159 | reverse complement strand
ACACCACAATATTATATTATATTTTTTATTTTTAGTTTTTATTGTATTGTGGGTATAATTGTAAATTTGATGTAGTGTATTTAGTCAAAATATATTTTTAGTTGTGGCGTATAATATAATTACCCTTTTTGAAAAATTGGCGTTTCGAGAGAGTTTTTAATGCTTGTGTGCTTGAGTCACATTATTTTGGAAGAATATATTTTGAAATAATAGATTGATGGAGAATGTGTGATTGAAAAAGAAGGAAAAATTATTGATGTGACGGAAAATATTATTTAATTGAAGAATGTGTGGTTGAAAATGACTAGAATAATGAGAATAAAAATTTTAATGTGTACCAAACGTGAGCTTGCATGTGAAATAAATGATTTAGATCGAACCATGTACCGATTCGCCATCCAATCAGAGTTTTATAACAACGCTCGTAATTTTATCTTACTTTTTAATTACACATTATTTTGAAAAAAAAAATCACTTTTCAGTACATATATTTTTGAAAAATCTACCTCAAACGTGCTATTAAATAAAGGAAATCATTATATCAACAAGTCAAATTATGTATTTTCCAGGAAATTTGTCCAAGTTCAAAAATTTACTCATAAGCAAGTTTATTATTTTAGTACTTTAAAAAAGTTTATTTACCCCTTGTTTGTCTCCATTCAATTTTTTAAAATTGTTCTCTTCCTTAATTTTAACTACGCATCTTCCAAATAAAATAATATTACACACAAATCTAAAATCTTTCATTATTTTTTAACCACATATTCTCTCATCAATCACTATTCCAAATTTTTTTATAAACACACCATATTTAATTACATTTTTTTAAAATTTTTTACTCATTATCACATTTATATTTTTCATCGTATTTTTTTTAATATTTCATTAACTGTAAATCTTGTTCTTAATCATGATTTTTGCCAAAAAAATAAAATAATAATAATAATAAAATTACTGTTTGTGTGCTTCAAAACGGGGATCAAATATTTATTCTTAATTTTGTAGTTGCATTTTTTCGCTTAATTAAAAATACAAGAGACAAATAAGTATATTTACTCTATTTAATGAGATTTTAGACAAAAATTGTGGTCACTAGACAACTTGTGTTAATTTGAAATAAGAATGCGATGAAAAAATTGAAGATATAAATATGATAATGAATAAAGATTACGTAATTTTCGTACAATTAAAATATACGAAAATTACGTTTCCACATTATAATCAAACAGCCAAAATTGAATTCGTTTTCCTCAAATATGACATTTTTCATGAAAACTGTGACAATTTGGCGAAGTGTCTATCAAAATATGAAATAAAAACTAGTGTAAATAAAATGGTACTTATAAGTAAATTCGGTCTAGTTATAAACTAAAGCCAAACATGCCAGTTTGTCGGCTTATAGTAGACGGCCTTTTCTTTCTTCAAAGTCCTCCACTTTATCGCTCCAAAATCTAATCGCAATCAGAATCGACCGATCAGTGCTAGACTTCTTCTCTCTTCGCACGGATCTGTTGCCTCTTGCTGTCGCTTTCTTCAAGGTAATTATTTTTTTTTTCTCTTTTATACGTTTATTTTTTCAATGGCACGTTGATGATAAAATATTTAGGGTACGAGTTTGCTGAAAATTATTATTTGGGGTTCTATGAATTGGCGTACTCTTTTGAATATTTTATTTTTGATATTTTGAAGGTGGGAGTTTTGAGGGTTGGGGAGTATATGGATGAGTTGGGGGTTATTTTGAATTGATATAAGATATCATGTGTGGATTGTAGCTTAAGTGTTTTTAACCCTTAATTGTTAAATCCCATTCTTGTACTCAAATCTGTTTTTTAGTAATTAAATGATAGGGACTCTATGTTGTTGGGTGGGAAGGGATGTGGGGGATAATTTTATTGCCTCATGTTAGTTTATTCGTAGCTGCTTAAGTGTGAAAACACAATGCAATGACTTAATGAGTCGACTACACTTTTCATACAGATTTTGATTCTGTCATTTCTGGTCCAGATAACCCGTTCTTCTATTTTCCTGGTAGTTTTCTTCTTGCTGATACAAATAGGGTGCTGGAAGACGGATTCTTTCCTGAGTTCTTTTTATCCCTTTCAATTAATTGCTTTTTGGCAGAGAGAATTTTTTAGTTAGGAAGATTCTTTATTGGTAATCCAAATTAAATAAATAAAGAACAAGGTTGGTTGGTCAAGAAACTGTTTCTTTACCCTTTGCGCCTTCATCTTTTCGAAAGCCTGCATTAGTCCTATTTCTGGTGCAAAGCCTCACGAATGAAGCGCTGGCCTCACGAATGAAGTGCTGGACCACCGGAGACGACTTTAATACAGGACGAGTAGAGCTAGAGTGAATGTCTAACTAGAGTAAAAAGATGTAACTAGTTTAAAAGAACGATTAGTAGAGAACAACAGGGGCAGAGAGGATGACCGTTTCAAGACAGCTCGACCGGGATGGACAGATGCTACTAAAAATGTCAATTGTTGCATGTTTTAATTGCAGTTTCCTTTGTATTTTATAGCTTGTCAAATGCTTACAGTAAAAGAAAATCCTCGTGATATTTCCTCAACTTTGGTGAAGCATCTTTAGAGCCCGTTTGGTAGGACTTTTAAAAAGCTAAAAGTTGCTTATGAGACTAATAAACTGTTTTTTGACATGTTTGGATACATTTTTGGAAGGCTAGTGCCTAGTAGTGCTTCCTCTCTGGAGTAAGTTGTCCAAGGTGACTTCTAGGAAGCTCTTCTACAAGAAGCAGAAGCACTGCCAAACAGCCCTTAGTTGTAGTGCCTAATCATTGGTTAGGTTCTCTATACATTGAACCGTCAACGTCTTCATCATTTTTGTTATAAATTTGGCAGGAAGTTTTTCGTATTTTCAGTTGAAATAACCCCAGCACTGTCCAATCATTTTCCATCACGATGCAGTTCCTGAAACCCCCAAAATAACACGGTTATGAGATAATTAAACTTCAAACTCTGAACAAGTATCGCTCTTCATCAGCTTGAGGACCTCTTGAGAATGATATTCCAAATAATTTGGACAACAATTTCTCGAGTACAATTCCTCTTGATTTCCGCTGCATGCTCCCCTTCACTGAAGACAGATGATTTTTATGCTTTCTGCTCTGCCTTCAATGTAAAACTCCCAAATATAAGTTATCAAAGACACAAACATAGACATGAATCGTTCTTTGCCTTGGGTTCCTTTGGTGCACTTTTGGTGTCAATTAGCGCGCGGTCTTTAGTGAAGTAAAATAAAAGCACAAAGCATTTAAAAAACTCTTTATTAAGTTCTAATGCAGTTGTGCTCAATGTCATCTTTGAATTTGATATTGAATTATATTTTGATTTTTGATTTGTGATCTTGTGTTTTTCATCTTTCTTGAAATAGACCTAAAAATTTTATACTGAAATCAATTTTGTGCAATTTTTGAATTTTACTTTATGCTTATGGATATTCTGTTTCGTATGTAACATGCATTTTGCTACAATGAAACGTGCAGCTTACTTGCTCTTCAGTGCCTCAATGCAGTTGTACATTTAATAACTATAAACCTAAATTGAAAAATAAAAAAATCACAAATTATCTCTTCTTTCTTGTTTTGTAACTTAAAAGAGTACACTTCTCGAAGTTTATTTGCATTTCCACTGAAATCCTCCCAAATGCTTTCTGCAGTCTACAAACATTAACTGCAATTACAGTTCACTTCAGTGGCCTTGTAGAAATTGGGATTTAGCACATAGAAGCGGAAGAGGAATTTTGAAGTTGCTGATGAGAGAAGAGGAGATGAGAAAAAAAGTGCAAAACTAGGTTAGGTTTATGGAGATGGTGACAATTTTGCAGAGATATTGAAAGAGCCTAGGTTCCAGGATGAGGTAGAGAAGAAGGGAAAGCCAGTGTGGAGAGAATAAGGGGTGGGAGAGAGGTAGGACAGGAGTAGTAAGCAACAGCTGTTTATTATGCCCCTGCTTGAGTTGCATTCTCTAAAAACTTATTTTTTCCAAATTCATTTTCAACCAAACGTTCTCCCAACAAAATAATTTTGCGTAAACCCAAAACTTTTAACCAAACATTCTCCATAATGCATTCAAAAATTTTGTTCCACCTTTTTCTTTTTGTGATACTCAACTAGATATGAGTTTTGATTTTATTTTTGTTTTTGTAGGTGAAGTATATCACTTTATGTTTTACATATTTTGGTTTTTTGTTTTGAGCAATTCTACTCATAGGCACTCATGATCATAGGAAGTCCACGTGGCTGCATGTAATGGGTTTATAAATTAAATGGGGCCATTTGACTCTCTTTTATATTAATAATAAAACAATGAATACAGCCACATGGACTGACTATGACCACGAGTGCCTATGAATAGCATTATCCCTTTCTTTTTCCTCGTGTTATGTTATCTAGAACTAGAGCATCGCCCTAATTTGTTTTGATTTGTTTTGATGGTTGTGATATGATTGTGTTGTTCAGTTTCAGCTTGGAGCCAATCTATCTGAGGTTTTCTTCTTATTTATGATTAAAAGTGGAGTACCTCATATGATAGATCTCCTGTGCAGACCCCTTGAAACGCGTTCTTGAAAAGTTTAACACAGTTTTTTGACTGAAAACAATGAAAACACAAAAACCTTGCAGAAGTTGTATTTTGTTTGTGGATCCTGGGTTAGACAGCGATAATTGTTGGTAAATACACAGAAAACAGATCTCAACATCTTGTTTTCTTGTTCTCTTGTAAAGCAGCTGTTTACAGCTGACTTGTTAGTTAATGCTTTCAATCTATGGCTCGGTGCTGACCAAGAAGGCTTGGAATCTTTTGGTGAGGCAGATATTTTCTTTCTAATTAATACCAATGGATTGATATTGGTCAAATCAATTTTCTTTTTGTTGCTGCTGCTAAGGATTTTATATGGATATAATGAATTATTTTTAAATGCATCTGATTCTTTGTGCTTTTGGATAAATAAAATTAGGTGTTTATGTGTGCTCCTATGGTATTTGTTCTATATTTTTTTGCCATATTTAAGTTTAAATTTATTGGACCTATGTTTGCTGTCAATCTATTTTCTGCTTTACACACGAGTTTCCTGTTTATATCATGCCTTTGGGTTTGCTTCTGATTGATTGTTTTTTGTTCAGTTTGTGACTTACTAATTAGTTTTTCAAATCTTTTTCTTGGTTGCTGAATACAGTTGCAGCATTTAATAATTTGACAGAGTGTTCCCATCAAATCCGCTTTCGGAGAATTGAGGATTAGAAAGTAAAGTCACCAGCACTTTCTGGAAAAGCGTTCTGACAAAAAGGAGAAGGGAAGCTGCTATTGGGTGAAGGAAAGATTTTCTGCATGACCTTTTGACATTTTCTGCAATGTCGGGGTTATTTAATGTACTATTCCTTCTAATGCACGATGCTTTATGTGTATATATTGATATTGGATGACAATCTTGCGGTTTCTACATTCTTTTGGTCCTTTTCTTTGAAGAACTATTGTTATTATCTGCAGTTTAACATTTGGATTAAATATGCTCTTCCGGTTTTCCTATACCACATTTTCATTAATATGGCATCCATATAAATATAATTTTGTTGTTGCTTATATGATATAATCATGAGTTTTCTGTGTCAACATATTGATTTTCTCAATGCCGTGTTCATGTCATTTATAAGGATATTAGTGTCAAATAATGATCAGACTCTGTTTTAACAGATTCGTAGGTTATGGCTTCAAACTCGTTAATCTGTTTTCTTGGAGAGAACCAAAATACGAAAAACACAGAAAGGATTTATCAAAATATGCAAAATGTTCTAATCTTGCTAACTTATTCTTGCAAAGGTTTGGATAGTTATGTTGCATGCCGTTCATGACACCAAACGAATTGGGATGAGAAACATTTTACCTCGTGTACAACCTTGGAATCTTTTGTAATGTTTGCAAAAAGGAAGTTCATGTACTGATTTCTGGCATTTAGCTAGTTGCTATGTGCTTCAGTGCTTGAATTTGTGAATTATCATGATGTGCATGATGGGTTGATGAAATTCCTCCAATTCTCCTCTGAAAAGGACAGAAAATCTCTTGTTTGAGTAATACGGAGTCTTGGGTTTTGCTGGCAATGTGGTATGGTAAGATAACTTTGCTAATGAGACTGGCATTGATTAATCTAATTTAGTTTAGCAAGTTCAGACATGTTATATATTTAAGCTTGTTATCTAATGATTAGCTTAACTTCTATATAATCATACGGAGTTACTCATTGTAGAGTGGTTGTATTTGCTAACACAATATGATCTCTCTCTGAAGAGTTCACTATTAATGCTATAAAAGGATATTTGAGGATTTATAACATCTAGATTTTGCTGTTACTCAACTTTTTGTTTGATCATATAATACATAGATCATGAAATTTTTTATCATGATATGAATGTGAGTTGAGGCTCATACATGAAACTTACAGGAATATGTAATTTTGTCTATGTAATTCATTACACTCTGGCTGCAGTCATCGCTCAACGGATCGACATCAAATCTTCCTGACGGCACTGGGCGCCCATTAACTTCATCGTTCTCTGGTCAATCTGGGGCTGCCTCTCCTGTTTTTCATCACACTGGTGAGTTGTTTTCTGGAATTATTGCCTAATGTTTTCTTCAAAATCTATTTATCATTGAGCTTTGTTCTTGCAGGAAATATTCAGGGACTGCATAACATTCATGGGAGTTATAATATTCCTAACATGTCAGGCTCCCTTGGATCTCGAAATACAATAATGAATAACGTCCCTTCTAGTGGGATGCAACAAGCTGCAGGTAACCTTTCCAGTGGAAGATTTGCGTCAAATAATCTTCCAGGTGCTCTTTCTCAGGTACCCTTTTGACCTTTTAATGCTGCATACGAGATGCCTTGATGTGAATTGAGAATATGCATTAGGGAAACAGTTATAGCAGCTCACTAATTTTCTTAATATTCTAAAACTATATGTTTTGTTCACCTAATTTTTGCATTTTTTTGTGCACTAATTTTTTTCCCTTTATTATTCAAAACTACCGACAATAAATTGTTCCTCGTTTGCAGATATCTCACAGCAACACACATGGCCATTCAGGGATGGTGAATAGGGCTGGTATGAGTGTCATCGGAAACCAAGGTTACAGCGGTAGCACTAATGGTGTTGGTGGTTCTATCCCTGGGATTCTCGCAACATCTGCTGCAATCGGTAATCGGACCACAGTTCCAGGTTTAGGCGTCTCTCCGATTATGGGGAATGCTGGTCCACGGATTACAAGCTCAGTGGGGAACATAGTAGGTGGGGGCAACATTGGCAGAAGCATTGGTTCTGGTGGAGGATTGTCTGTGCCTGGTCTAGCATCACGGCTAAACTTAACTGCCAACAGTAGTTCCGGAAATTTGAATGTGCAAGGACAAAACAGGCTTGTGGGCAGTGTGCTTCAACAAGGTAAATCATCATGAAATAATTATTGTTCTCTCCAGCCCCCTGACTTTTAGTTTTTATACAGCATTTGCGAAGTGTCATTTGGACAGGTTTCTTGGTGATTTAAACATTCGTTCTTTGTCTATATGAATTTACACTTTCTAAAAAATAATTTTTAAACACTTGATCTTCTCCAAGTGTTGTTTGCCTAACCTTCAAGGTGGAAATAACATAATATTTGTCATTAACTCAGATGTATTTAGTTAAGGCTCTAAAATACACCTGGATGAACATGTACCACCTGTACTGCTGTACATTAGCTGTTGGCCAGCTAAAAAATAAATCAAATGAATGGACTTTTCTACTGTATAAATGTGCATCTGGGGGTGGGCATTTGACTAGAATTGAGCCTCCTGAACTGGAACCGAGAATCGATCGGGTCTCGAATACCCGAATTTGGAACAGAATTTGTCCGTTTTCTAAGTTATTTTTTATTTTTTTTTATTCACCCTGACCAAATGACCTGGCCTTACAAGTAGTAAGTACCCTAATCAACCAGATTCATTAATTTGAATAATTGAATAATATCACTCGTTCACAGTTATTCTTGAATGCACTTAATGCGTTGCCCATCCCACAAACCCTTCTTGAGGCGTCGCACGTAGAGCTACAACCAGAATTGGATACTATTTGGTGATGTATTTGCAGTGGATTAACAATGTTGAACTATGTATTTGGTGACATTTTATTTCTTCTATTTCGGCTGGATATTGAAAAGATAATTTATATTGTCAGCTTACGATTTTTTTAAAAAATATTATGGATAGAACCGAATCCGATGCCCTTGCGTATTTGCATTCGTGTAGAACATGTTTGAGTACTTGAGAATCTGTCAGCAGTACATACACCTTTTTTCACTCGAGATTGTGTTAAAAGGGATTTAAAATATCTCTTTTATTTTCACATCAGAGCTGCAATTTTCAAGACAAAAAAATTGATTAATGTGTTTTGTGATTTAATAATTATCTTAAAAACTGTATCCAATGTTCCACTCATGGTTATTATCTTCATTTAGACAATGGTCATCCAGCTTTGTATCTGATGTTGCCGTTTGTATGCGATGAAGATTCATAGAGATATTATTTGAAGACTTGCCAAGATTTGAAATTAGAATTTATTTTGAAAGTCTTATTTTATTTTATGTCTATAGTTGGTTTCTTGAATTAGACTTGTAAATATGATATAGAATTAGACTTGTAAATATGATATAACGAGGATTAATGCTTTGTTACAATTTGACTTGATTATTGAATATGAGTACATTTCTGTCTCCATTTTTAATTCTTGGTAAGTCTTCAGATGATATCTTTATAAATCTCCATTAGTTTATAAATAGTGTATCCCAATTGATATTTCATTTGCTCACTAATTACCATTTGCTCATCTTATTCCTCTATATCTACGGTTTAGTTTGATGCTTGTCTTTTAGCTGTTCGCTTGAATGTGATTGAAAATATTTGGCCTTCAAAATAAAGTGCTTCTGTTGAGCCATAGTATTTTTTGAGCATCTGTAATTCTGCAAACACCTTGTTACCTGATTGTGTTGAATTTTCTTTGGGTAATGGATTCTAAGAATTTCTTATATTTGCACAAAGAAGCTGCATTTTTCAAGTTCAAAGTTGGCAAGTGGTTTTTGTGATATAATAATCACTTCAATATCTGAACTGAATATTCCACTGTGGTTATCGTGGATAAAAATAGTGTGGAGTGGGGCTGTGGGCCAATTAACAAAAAAAACTAAAAAATTAATCATTTCCATGTTTTGTGTTGGGCAAACTTTTTAATGGATCCAAGTTGGCGCAATGACCCAATTTTTGTTTAGTTGTTGATTTTTAAAAAAAAAAATTTAATATGAGAATTGTTTACAAAACAAATTAGGAAAAAAAAGAAGCTATTTAATGCTATTCTAATTAAAATGTCTCTAATGTTTTTCGTGTCCTTTTCCAATAAATCACTTGTGGGCCTGTTTGAGTTGACTCTGTGCTTAGGTGGGGTTTGGGGAAAGATAGGAAAAGTGATTTCATTGTTTTCGTTGTTGACTTGGAAGAAAAAGGTGGTGTTCGGGGCAATGTTTACAAATAAGACTTAAAAATTTTCTACCCTTTGGGGGGGCAAGATTTTATCATGTTATGTTTTCATTTTACATTGTATTTTGGTCTGAAATTTTTATATTGATATTTATTATCCTACTTGGTATTGATTTGCTATGTTTTAGTGAAGATTTCTTTCATTCTTCGGTGTTATTACAGTTTGGTGGTATTAAACATGTATCCGAGGCCAAGATGAGTGATGCATATATATTTAGATATTAGGAATGAGGACTAAATGACTGTTCCTGTCTTCAGCTTCTCCGCAGGTAATTTCTATGTTAGGCAATTCCTACCCTTCAGCCGGTGGTCCTCTGTCACAAAATCATGTTCAAGCTGTGAATAACCTTAATATGGGGATGTTCAATGATATGAATGCCAATGATGGTGGTTCTCCTTTTGACATCAATGATTTCCCTCAACTGAGCAGTCGTCCCAGTTCTGCTGGAGGTCCTCAGGGACAATTAGGTAATTGAATACCCTGGTGCTTTTTTTTTTTTGTCAATAATTCTCTTAATTTCTTATTTCTCTGGTTTCGGACCGACTATTGACCCTAGTATTTCAGGTTCATTGCGGAAACAAGGTCTTAGCCCAATCGTTCAACAAAATCAAGAATTCAGTATTCAAAATGAAGATTTTCCGGCCTTACCAGGATTTAAAGGTGCTTGCATGTTTTTGAACCTCAAAGCAGACATGCTTCATGCTTCTAATGAAGTGTTTTTGTCATAATCTGTTGACCCTGTTGCCTATTCCAAGTACTGCTTTCAAAATGAGCAATCGAATCAAATCAGTTTTAAGTTAGTTAGAGCACAAAATGACCATTTACGTGCCAAGGTAAATCCTGGTATCATCTTGTATAGATAACAGAATGAGCATCTGCTGATAATTTACTCCTGTATGCAACCGCTCTCCTAGATGTGGTCATAACTGTGGTTAGTTTTCCTTGAGTACATTATTCCTATTCTGATTGCACTCAGTTTAGTAATCTAATCATAGATAGTTTCTACTATTCTTTTTCCCAAACTGAATATGGTTTAGATTTTTGAAACTGTGCCTCCAGAAAACTTCAAAACAGCTAGGTATTTGACATGTGATAACTCATACGTGTTTAAAGAAAGTTGTCAGACACCTGGGATATATGTTTACATGCAATTGTGTGAGCTGGTACTTCATACCCATTAACAAGAGTTTGCAACATGATTGATAAACCATCCAAGAATGTATAAGCTTGAAGATTTCTGGGAGTAGTGGTTCTCTAATGCTCGAAAAAATGCATCTATGGTGTTATTAGTGTTATAAATTATTTGGCTGGAATAATTAGAAAATGTTGAAGGAAAGAGTTCGATTCTTTGTCTTTATAGGAGAAGGCTAGACTTTTAACCGCCCTTCGGGAATTTACTGGTAATGAATTTAAAGGTTTTCCTTTTATTTGGTAATTCTCAATTGGAACTTTTGATTTAGAGCATGTTTGAGATTGCTTAGAAGGGGTTCGGAAGCACTTTTTTTTGGCAGCATGTAAGGTGATGCTGCCAAAAGAAAGGTGGTTTTGATCTCCTTTTAAGCATACTCGTTCATGCTCTTAGTTTGAATATTTTCTCTTGAGAACCTTTGTCTTCTCATTCCTTCTTGTTGATCATAAGTTTTATTTTCTATCATTGTTTCATATTCCTGTTGCAGTGGCAAATAGATTAGAGAGGATTCAGAGGGATTTTCTTTGGGCAGGGTTGGGGGAAGAGAGGAACTTTCATTTGGTCAAATGGGGGTGACGTTTGTTCCCTTGTTGGGGTGGGGGGCCTTGGATTGAGGAGCCTTGTATTATTTGATTTTCTTTGGGCAGGGTTGGGGGAAGAGAGGAGAAATTTCATTTGGTCAAATGGGGTGACGTTTGCTCCCCTGTTGAGGTGGGTGGTCATGGATTGAGGAGTCTTGTATTATTTAACTAGGCATTATTTGGCAAGTGGTTGTGGCGATTTGGGAAGGAGAGGGAGAGCTTTTGAAGGGAAATCATAGGAGTGAAGTATGGTGTTATGGAGGGGGGTGGTGTTCTGGTGAGGGTTGTGGTTCTTATGGGATGAGCCTGTGGAGGTACATGAGGAAAGGTTTGAGCGAATTTTAGAGTAGGTTGACTTTTGTGGTGGGGAATGGTACGAATATCAGACTTTGGGATGATTGTTGGTGTGGAGATCAACCGTTAAAAGTACGGTTTCCTTCTTTATATCGCATTGCATTGGAGCCCTCAGCTTTGGTGAGTGATGCTATGGCTATTTATAATGGAAGTCCTAGCTTGAACATCGCTTTCGGGAGGGGCCTACATGACTGAGAGTTGGATGATCATGCATTGTTTTTGGCCTCTGTATGATGTGCACACTTAGGTAGGAAAAGACGAAAAGACGACTGTAGCAGGTGGAGGGTGGCACAGAATGACTTGTTCTCTGTTCGCACTTATTTTAGATCCTTATTGGAACCTGTGGAGAGTTCATTCCCCTGGAAAAAGGTATGGCAAAGTAAGTTACCTCCAAGGGTGGCCTTCTTACTATGGACGGTTGTTAGGGGGCATGTGTTAACGGCGGATAATCTTCGAAGAAAGGGTGGTTATATTACGGAGTGATGCTATATCTGCAAGAGGGATGGAGAGACGATCTTCATTCATTGTGACGGTGTTCGTTGGNTGTTCTCTGTTCGCACTTATTTTAGATCCTTATTGGAACCTGTGGAGAGTTCATTCCCCTGGAAAAAGGTATGGCAAAGTAAGTTACCTCCAAGGGTGGCCTTCTTACTATGGACGGTTGTTAGGGGGCATGTGTTAACGGCGGATAATCTTCGAAGAAAGGGTGGTTATATTACGGAGTGATGCTATATCTGCAAGAGGGATGGAGAGACGATCTTCATTCATTGTGACGGTGTTCGTTGGTTGTGGAATGATAGTTTGGCGTCACAACATATGAGTTGGGTGTTGCCAAGGCGTATTAAGGAGGTGGTGTGGGCATGGAGGAGAAAATTTCGAGATAAGAACAACAAGCTCGTTTGGGATCTCATTCCAGGATGCATCGTATGGTGTGTGTAGAGAGAAAGAAACGGTCGTTGCTTTGAAGATCATACACGGACGACAGAGCAGCTTAAAGAATTATTTTACTTTACTCTGTATAGTTGGTTTAAGGCTGCAATTGTTAGTCCGATAGAAGGGTTGCCTAATTTTTTATTGTTTCTTTCTTGTTTGATTTGAAAATGAACTCCTTGTGTATTATCTTTTGATTTTGATTTATAAAATTACATGATTACCTATCAAAAAAAATTTAATAATTTTTTGGTTTCCTATCAAACGAAAAAAATAGCAGACTTTATCAGCTGTGATGTTAGTGTCAATGTGCATGCTCGTGGTGTTTTCTCATCCTAAATCCTTTATTAGGTCTATTGTTGCTAGTGCGCATTTTAGGCTATTATCCTTTGTGAAACATCTAATCTTGGGAAGTGTTATGTGATGCAGTACAAGACTTAAAGGCACGGGCTTGATTTTGCCCCCGTTTGGCCCCCATTATTTGGGATTATAATTTTTGGAATAGTATTTTTTTTTGGAGATTGGGTGGTTGAAAATAGACGAAAATGTATTATAATTTTAATAGGGGCCAAACGGAGGCTTTAATAGTTTATTTATTTAATTAGAGTCTAAATCATGTTTTGTGTGATTGGGGTCTAATTATGTTTTGGTTGTAGTCGAGGGACCAATTGAGTAATTTCAATCATATTAGCAATAGGGTTTTTGTTCCTTATTAGAACGCCGCTGGCAAATGGAATTTTGCTGGCTTTTGATATTGATAAAATAATAATATGATTGTGATTTGGGATAGTTTTTCTCTAATTTTTTCGCTATTCAGTATTTGTGCGCGAATCAACGAATCATTTTATGTTGGAAACATGAGTTTGATTGTTTAAAACTTGTGAAAATTATACTGTTAGATTCTGTGAAGTTGAGTGATGGGAAACGACTAAAATCCAGTCCAGGCGAAACAAGTAGAAAAGATAAAATTTTCTGTTAGATTAGATTTTATCAGATAAGATTTTATTTGAATTTATTTAGATAAGTGTTTAATTTTGTTCATTGTTATCTGTAAGAAGTTCTCTTGGAATTAAAGACTGTGACCTAGGTGTTTCATTTTGAGCACAACTATAATATCATTGAATCAAAGTTTATATATTTTCCTTCTCTCATTTCTTCTTCTCTTTCCGTCAATTTCCTTTTCTTGTTACGTCTTATGTATCAATGGAACTTGTTGTCTTTCTTTTTCCTTCGACTCATTGATAATAGTCGGCCCTAAAACACCTCTCTGGCAATGTAAATATATTTTTGAATTCACGTTTTATTTAGTTTAACGCTTGTCAATGACGATCTATTAGACTTTGTGCAGGTGGGAATGGTGACTATTCTATGGACTTACACCAAAAGGAGCAACTTCACGACAGTTCTGTTTCCATGATGCAGCCTCAACACTTTTCTGTAAGTGATACTGATCCATTATGAGGGTTTGGAGCATTTATAGAGTATTTTTTGTTGGGCTTGGATGCAACACAGTTTTTCTCTCTGTTCTCATGTTCTGATTGAATTTACAGATGGGAAGGTCCGCTGGTTTCAATTTGGGGGGAACATACTCATCTCATCGGCCACAACAGCAACATGCCTCATCAGTGAGTAGTGGTGTTGTCCCTTTCTCGACTGTAAACAACCAGGATCTACTTCATTTACACGGTTCAGACATGTTTCCATCATCTCATTCAACATATCATTCACAGGTGTGCTAACATGCTTTGTGGAATTATTTTTAGTAGTGTGATTATTTATTTTCTAACAAAGTATTAAATCACAATTAACCATTCATTATCAACTTTTTTTTTTTTTTTTTGGTTGAACAAGTCTGTTCTTTCTCTGCCTCGGTTTTTTTTTTCTTACACTGAAGTAATGGGAAATACTTTTCTGAACAAGGCAATATTATTTGTCTGCTTTGTAATACCAGCCACCTTGGCCTGTCTGACTAATACCGTAAAAGAGGTTTAACTGCTAGCTTAAATGTCAAGTTTTTAAGTACCAGTGCATCATTTTTGCAGCACGTGGATATAATTTTTTACATAAAGCATGTGTGTCGTTCTTATTATCTTTTAATATTGGACTCTATAATACAGTTACTTTCAACACCTTATTATAAACATTTACAGCAGATAATTTTTGTAATCATTAGATGTATAAAGTATTAATTGTAAACGTATTCTTTTGATTGGTTATGTCCCCAGGAAGTACGGAAGGACATGTACGATCGATTGAAGTATAACATAGTTTTATTTGCTATTAATAAATAGTTCACTTCAACCTGTGTTGTCATTGTAATTTACTGAAAGGAGCAACTTATCTTCTGTTGTCGAAAGTTGACATACCTGCAACTAAACTCATAATATCCTTCTGAATTGGAGAAATCTGCCCTTCTTGAGCTTGTTTCCATCTCTACTTTTTTTGGATCCCCAATAGTCACTTCAAACTCAAGGGAGTCTCGGTGACAGATGAGTATTGACTGTAAACTTCAGACCCTGTGGGATTAGTCGAGGTGCGCGCAAGCTGGCCTGGACATCCAAGGTTATCAAAAAAAAACTTTTCTTGGAAATTTTGGAAGTGAACAAGAAAATTGTACTTTTTTGGGCATCTTCTTCTAACATAGAAAAAAGTGTGCTTGATGCCACCAACTGCTCTTTTATTGTAGCCATAGTTGACAACCAAGCAATCATCATAACAATATTTTATTATTTTATGAGCAATTCCTACATCTATGGAAAATCATCAAAAAAGTTGTAGAGTGACACTAAAAGATGTGTACCTGTGTGAAAATCCCTCCTATATTGATACCATATGAGAGATTCAGTATAAAGGATTATTTTTATTATTAATTTTTTTTGGAAAAATGATTTACTGTTAATACATAAACGACGATTATAAGAGGATCTACTGTAGTTTATATGTAAATATGAATGATGGCTTATGTGGGTGAGTTGGTGGAAATTTTTTCCTTCTGGTGAAAAAGATGTAAACTTTTAGGGGTGTGGTTTATGTGCAAACTCTCTCCTATAATTAATTCTATGCAAGAAATGTTTCCATAGAAAGGATCGCCTTTTTGAAAACATTGTCATAAATGAGCATGCGAATATTGAGTTTATTTCCTATAAATTGTATTAGTTATTTTAGATTCTCGTTATATAAATATTAATTGTAAGAGGGTCTATTGTAGCTTGTAGATGTGAATGTGAATGAATTTTACACGAGTTACTTGGTGTAAAAGTTGCTTCACGACACTGCTTTTCTTTCCTTGTTGCAATAGCTTAATAATTTTCTTTGTTTCTATTTATTCGATCAGACCAGTGGACCCCCAGGTATGGGACTACGACCCCTGAATTCTCCAAATTCGGTTTCTGGCATTGGGTCATACGACCAGCTTATACAGCAATATCAGCAGCATCAAAACCAGTCCCAATTTCGCCTGCAGCAAATCTCTGCCATAGGCCAGCCATATAGGGATCAAACAGTGAAGCCCATGCAGGGTGGACAAACCACTTCTGACCCTTTTGGTTTGCTTGGTTTGTTGAGTGTGATAAGAATGAGCGACCCTGATCTGACATCTCTTGCACTTGGAATTGACCTAACAACCCTTGGATTGAACTTGAATTCTTCTGAAAATCTTCACAAAACATTTGGTTCCCCATGGTCTGACGAGCCTACCAAGGGAGATCCAGAGTTTACCGTGCCACAATGTTATTATGCTAAACAACCGCCACCTCTAAACGTGAGCTTTCTTTCTACCCTTATCTATACTGCTGCTTTTCTGCCAAATTTTTACCTGCTGAATTTTCTTGTATTCGCTGCAGCAATCTTACTTCTTAAAGTTTCAATTAGAAACTTTGTTTTATATCTTCTACAGGTAAATCTTTAGATCACACTCCATTTATATTGCCTTTGATCAGTCACTTTAAACATGAGATTATCTTTTTCTTTGTGGTTTCATGCAGTATGCCGAAGGATGAAGCCCAATTATATGCCGCAAATGAATTGTATGCCCATCTTAGACATGATTATTTGTTTCATTTCTTGTTCACCTGTTTATTTTTTCTCAAATTCAGAATTCAGTCCCTGGGAAATCCACGTCTTTCACTGAAATCTTTATACACTTGCCCCCCCATTATATTCCTTTCCTTTGGTTGATGCTAATTTTGCTGCATAGAGCAGTAATTTGACTGAATTGTCCCAATTACTTTCAGGTATAACAGAGGTTGGTTTTACCATAGAGAGCATCGTTTGTGGTTTATGAGGAATGTTAGCATGGAGCCACTTGTAAAGATGAATTCATATGAGAGAGGTTCTTATATTTGTTTTGATCCAAATGCATGGGAGACAGTCCGGAAGGTTTGAAATATCACTGCCTTCTTCATTTTCTGCTTTTTATTGTTCAAACCTGTGGTTTGATTTTTTCCTTTTTGATTCCAACGTTGTTTGGTTTAAATTAATGCAGGATAATTTTGTTCTCCACTATGATATGGTGGAAAAGAGACCAGCTCTACCTCAACATTGACAAAATATGCTGATTAAATGTACATCTACTGGTTCAACTGATTAGTAGGACAGAAGTAAGCTCGTGTTTAGTTTTTCTTCTTTTTGGCAACTTCATTTCAGTTACTGCAATCCGACTTTTGTATCTTTTGCTCAGAATTTGATATTCAAGCCCAATAGAAAATGTTCTATGCATTCTTTTCATTTCCAGTTTTTCTAGTCGGCAGTTTCTCCATGCATCAATTTGGTTTTGAAGGGTGGAAAATATGTCCTGTCAACTTTAGTATATTGTTTGTTAACAAGTAAAGAAATCTTCTATTAAAGGTAAGGAAAGATTAGCATGGGATGCACACCCTATAACTAATCTTCGACCTTGATAATCAATGGTCTTAGAATGTGTAGAGCTGTTGGTTTTATTAAAAATTGCTCATGTTGAACACCTCGTGAATGCACATCTACATGCTATTAGATACTTGTAAAATTCTAGACATCGATGTTTGTGTTTCATTGTAATACCTTACTATTCCTGCATTCATGTTCTGGCTTTAGTTCCTTGATGTCATGTCTTTAGTTCTTGATGTCATGTAATTTTTTTTATCACACGCCTCTTTCAATACTGTTCAGCACAACTTGGTCTAACTTACGAAACATTTCTTAAATGCTGCTGTTTGAACGAGTTTTGAGATGTGGACTTTGAAACTCATGAAAATATTGTATCAAGTGTAGGGTAAAATTTGGAGTTTTGAAATGTGGACTTTGAGATCGCGCGATGAATTCAATAGTTTAGATATTTTGATTTCGTTGAACTCAAAACTTGTATGGAAATGTACGTCTTGTATGTCCTGTTTAGTTGAACATAATCTTTTAAAGTCTTTCTAGTTTTTATATGCTGTCCTGCCTCCTGCCAGCTTCTAATAGATTTTTCTCCGTATTAACTTATTTCTGTGTATTAAGTCGTTTCAGCCATGTTACAGTCTCATTTGATTAAAAGCATATTTGGGAAGTGTGTATGAATGTTTTAAATTATAAATAGATAGAAATTAGTGATTGATATGTGGGTATTCTTCTGCTCGACCGTAGTTTGTTATCTACCTTTTGCTCGACTATTCTTTGTGTTGTCTAGTTCTACCGAGAGTCTGAGAGCCTTCAGCCCTGCCAAGCTCTTGAAGACGACTGGATTTGCAACTTACCGAGAAATCTTGAATTGTCATAGAAGATATATTGACCCTTTTGAAACCAAATTAAACTTTGGGAGTAGTCCATGAACTCATTCTCTATGCATCAATGATAGTTACATGTCTTCAAAACTTGTACTATGGTAACATGGTATTCGATACTTTAATATCAACAATGGAAAAAAAGAAAAGATGCACCACTTGGGTACATATTGCTAGTAAAAGGAAAACATAAAAATAAAAAAATCTTAAGTGTATCTTGTATGTAATATTTAGCTAGGTGATTTAGAAAATAAATTAGGTCCTTGTTTGGTTTAACTAAAAAATAGATATTCAGTAGCTTTTGATAAATTTTGATTAAGGGTGTGTTTGAGCCACATTATTTTGGAAGAATGTATTAATTATTATGGAATAGTAGATTGATGAAGAATGTGTGGTTAAAAAAGAAGAAAAAGTTATTGATGTGATGAAAAATATTATTTTATTGAAGAATGTGTGATTGTAAATGAGTAGAAAAATGAGAAAGAAAATTTTAATGTTAGACATAGATTTTTTTTTTGTGCACATTCAAGTTTATTTCAGTAATAAAGTACTCGGTTAAGTTTTCAATCTGATTAAATTTTTTTTTATTTTTTTTAGTTTGATCTTATTAAAGTATGAGGTATTAAGGAATACGGTACGACCAGTTGGAAATAAGCATGTTTGGATCACGTTACAAGTTATTTTCATGTTACACATCCACATTTAATCTATGTCATTTGATTGTGTTGATATACTGACCATTGAGGGTTTAGTTATGATACTTGTAACAAATATCGTTTTGATCATGTATTAACATAATTGATGGACGAGATTGTTCGGAGATTTTTTGGTTATGATAGCAAAAGTTTTGAGCTCATAAGATTATACATATTTATAAGGTAACATATATGACCCATGTAAGAGATTGTTCGGAAAAAATAATAATTTTGGCCGACATATGCAATTAACTGTGTGTGAAAACTATCTTAAAGTTAAACTTAAAATTAAAATAATCAAATTAAAAATTAAGTTATTGGGCTTTGTGTATCTAAATAAAGTGTGAGAATTATATGTGTAGAGATCAAGATCCATTAGAACTGTATTTGACGATGGACCGAATACATATGAAAATTATATATAGGGTTGTGATTCTCAATTTATATGCAATTTTCTAAATCTTTGTGTCATCTCCTCAATACAGAATAAAAATATATATATTTATTGAAGTGAAAAAAATCCAAAACCCACGTAAAGGAATTCAAGAATCAAGAAGAATGATTGAATAATTCAAGAATCTGTGATAAAAAATCAAATTGAAGAACAAGAAATCAAGTTTAAAGATTTAGAATTCAAGCTTCAAGATTCAATGTTCAAGATATTCAATAGATCAAGGTATGTTCTGCATTAATTAATTTTGTTGATGATCTGACATGGATATCTTCACAATTCATAACGTTTTATAAAGTTTAAGTTTCATAAAATTCAACAAAACAATTAAATTTAACCATATATTTTATAAATTTCACAACTTTTCAACCACGTATTTCATTATCTTTTATTAAATTTTACTAAAAATTGATTTTAATATCCACCAAACAGGGGCATACTGAACTAAAGCATTTTCAAAAGACTATCAATTATGATTGATAGCATTTTAGATAATAATTTTTTTAAAACCCTCCAATAATCTCGTTATTTTAACTTTTCAATTAGCTTTTCTCAAAAAAGAAAATTATTGATTTCTCCTCACATTTTTGCTTAATATAATTTTTTTTATATATCAATATCATTCAATTCAAATATAATTTAAAGAGTAAAGTGTTATGAATCAATTGAATACCCATTTAACCTAAAGTAAAAACTAAGTGCACCCAATTAAATGGATGTTGAAAAATTTCATAATTAAGAGGTTAGGTATCACATATTTCAAAATTAAAAAAACAAGGTTTCAAATTTCAAATTTCAAAAATCATATTTTTTTATAAACTAATTTATTAAATATATTAATGTCACAATTACGTAATTAATTATTCACAAATTAATTTTTGGTGACAACTTATCTAATTATTGGTCACAAATTTTTTCTCCGTCACAAATCAAAATTTTTATAGGTTATGGATTACTTTTTTATCACAAATCAAGATTTTACAGTTCGCAGAATATTTATCGGTCATGAATCGAAAATTTTATTGGTCACAACTCATTTATTCATTGCGAATTATCAAATTCTTGGTCACAACTTATTTTCCGGTCACAAATCAAGAATTTTATAGCATATGTTATTTCTCAATCACGGATCAAAAATTTTATAGATCACAAATTATTCATCGACCACAAAATCAAAACTTTTATTGGTCACAACTCATTTATTCATTGCAAATAACCAAATTAATTGGTCACAACCAATCAAATAATTTGTGAGCACAATCAAATAATTTTTAGGTGTCACAAATTAACTAATTATTGGTCACAACCAACCAAATAATTGGTCACAAACACCCTACCCCATCTCATCCTACCCATAACCGTTGTCATCACCATCGTCACAACCATCGCCACCATCAACACCACCTCACCAGCACTACCAACAACAACAAACTAGATCCAAAACTGTTATCATCTCACAGCCGTCGTCGTCACCACCACCACCACCACCACCACCATATCCAACCTACACATCTTCACAAACCTATTAACAAAAAACATCACAGTACCAATACCTTACCTCCCCCCGCCAATTTCGCTACCATTACCGCGACCACCGTACATCGTTGTCGCCAAATCCACCGCAACCATCAAAGCCACATCCCCGCACTGCCAACACCAACAAAACAGATCCAAAACCGCCCAACACCCGACAACCACCATCATCACATCACACCCGCCATTGCCACCTCCACCACCACCACCACCACCATTTACAACCACCACCACAACTCCATTTCCACCAAAAACACCTTCACAGACCTATTAACAAAAAATCATTGTGATACCAACACCTCACAGCACCGCCAATCCGCCACCACATATACCACCACCATCACCGCGACCAACCACCACACATCGTTGTCGCCAGATCCACCACCACCTGTACCACTACCATCACTACTGAACTATAGCATCGGCAGGGACGAAGCCACTCTACGACTGCGACTGTAGCACCACCATCACTACGAAGCCGATCCACTTCACTTCGTTGCACTGCAACTCGTCGTTACAGCAGCGACGCTCACATCAAGCGAGTTGCTGCAGCGGCTGCGGTTCCGATTTGAGAGTAAAAAGACGGTAGTGAAGAGAGAATTGAGATGGGATGAGAGAAAAATTGATTTTAGGGTTTGGATGAATACATAGGGTGGGGGTGTGTAAATAAATTAATTTATGATAATAATATTATTAAAACATTAATTTATAATATTTAAATATGAAATATCTTATTTTTGAAAAGTGAAACATATTACCTGATTTTAGAATATTGTTCTTTAAAAGTAGGATGTAGTGTAATTTCGACAATGGATAATATGTAAAGCAAGTTTCAGGCCCAAGCTATTCCCTACATATGTAACCATTCATTATCAAATCTCCCTAATAGAAAAGAATTGGCCGCCGCAACAGCTCCTCCATGGAAAAAGAGTTCGTTGCTGCTGCTTCACATATAGTAGCTTTTTTTTTTTAGCACCACCTTCTGCTCTTTATTTTGGATTTTTAACCATCCATGAGCATTAGATAAATAAGAGAAGTGAGATTAACAAACAATTGCAGATTCTTCCATTCCATCACTGCTATTTTTTTCTTTTGTCAGAACAATCAGAAAACTCGTAAAAATCGCTTTTTCACCGGTTTCTATTGTCCCTGGTTTTAAGAAACAATTGGACTGGTCATAGATCCAATTCTCGATTAATCCAATCGAATCGACCGATCTGGTCTGATTTATACATTGTTCAATACCATAAGACGCCCTTTTCAGACAATTAGGGTGTGTTTGATAGACCATTATTTTCCATAGAAATTGAAAAATAAATTCCAACTTCCACTTTTGCCTTGTTTGATACACTTTATTTTTCATGGAAAAGATTTTCCACATTTGGCTCACATTCTTACCGATTCCTTGGTTTTGTGGAAAATCAATTCTCACCATTGATTTTCCAGTTTTTTTTTTTTTTAAGCAATTGGAAAAAATTCTTGATACAATGGTAAAAAGATTTATCACTTTTGTTGATAATTTTTATGCAAAATAAAGTCAAACGAATGGTTTTTTGTATGATAATTTTTTCTAAAATTTTTAAATTTTTAAATTTTTTGCAAGTGAAACAAATTCTAGACCCAATGATAAAAAAATTATCACTTTAATGGATAATTTTCATGAAAAATAAAGTCAAACGAATACCAAACTTTCAACATTTTTCAGGTGAAAAATTACACCAATTAAACACAATTAATTACAATTCTCAGTAAAACAATTTTTAGACAATTCAATTCCCTAAAATTCATTTTTTTTCACTCATTTTTCACATTTGCAATTAAACGGACCCTTAGAGTACTATAATTCATTGTAAATGACAATACCCAATTTTGCCCCCGTTGTCATTCATTGTCCTCTACTCACAAATTTCCTCACCCAACCACCGTTTTCCTCACATACAATAGCAATAACGGCTAAATTGACTTGGAAATGTTAAAAGGCGCGTACAGCTTAAAAATGGGCAAACAAGCAGCCTTTGAGTCAAACATGGTGGGGCAGGTGATTTCACACAAAAATCAATTTTTTCCGGCAAATTTTTTGACCAAACGTTACTAGAACAATTGTACCTTAATCGTAGACTCAAAATTTAAATTAATTAACTATACTTTTCGTGAAATATATAAGCATGGAAATTATTCAAAAGAGGTTTTGAATTTGGTCCTTTTGAATTAATTTCCGTGCAATACTCATTATTAAAGTGACCAGGGGATGCATATCTTCTAGATAACAAATAAAAAAAATGCTTTTTTTCTTTTCTATCTCGAGCGGCAAATGTCAAAATAAATTTGTTTACACAATTATCAATCTTGAAACTTCACAAAATTCTAAGGAAGACACGAAACTTCTTATAATATGACATATCCAAAAATCGGCTTCCTTCGACAACATATGATGTACTAAAATATTTTCCAAAAATCGCAACGACTGGGTTTGGAAGATAAATCAGCGCAGTTTACTTAAAATGACATAAAATTCTACAGATATCAGATAGACAAAATTTCAGGTTTATTCAATAGTTAACCCATGAGGCTATCAGAATATCAAAAAAAGATTGAGTTACGAGTTTTGAAGTCTAGGACAGAAGCTTAGATTTTTTTTAAAAAAATAGCTATACTAAACCTTATCGCTAATATTTTTGTGATAAATGGTAATTTGTACATTAATTCTATAAAACATAACTATTTTAAAAATAACTAATTCATAAAAGTCTTCTTAGAATAGTCACACAAATGATGTTCATAGAAATCCATT